>MDKH01158027.1:0-13897 GCA_005239495.1 Nicotiana undulata
CTCTAATCTTAAACATTGAGGGTAATAAGGTTTAATATATGGCATAGAAAGGTAAAAATTCCTGTAATAAACTATATAGCCCAAGAAATTGGTCGGCGTAGCTACTTTTAGGCCTTGCTCTTAGAGTTTGGCCGTATTTTCAAATGCACAAGCAATATAGCCATCGATCCGATTAAATTAATATTTTTGCTCAAGTAAAACATCAAATACAACTCTAGCAATCAATACAATGATTCCTCATTTTTTAGCCTTTTGTTATGACACGTCATGTCATCAAGCTACGTAGGCACCATTTAGTATATATTAATGTCATGTGGAAGCTTACATAAGAGGAAGGCTAGCATTTGTGAAAAGATTCTAGATAAGTATGTACATTTCCTTTGGAATACTCTAGATCCTTATGGACTTGCTAGGAAAGTCTTTGGTATCTTCTAGGCTTGTTGAAAATTCTAGAGGGTGTACTTATTTGTAAATATGGAAGGACTTGTGGAACAATTATTATTTACACACTAGCCCCTAGGTGATTAGTATAAATAGGTGGGCATTCATTTGTAAATTCACCAAGTAAAACAATCAAGTTCTCTCTAATACAAAGCTTCCCTTAAAAATTCTCTTGTGTTCTTTCTACCATTCTCTTAGCGATCTTGAGTGTAGTAAGGCTGACTTGGCATAGCAAGAACGTGAGAAGTTGTGCAAGATCGTGAGCGAGTTGTCAAGTGTCGCACATGTACTTAGTTAACGACTAAGGACGTGACAACGTGGTATCAGAGCGAAGGTTGAAACTAAGGGAATGGTGAACGATGGAGAAATTAACGCTGCCAACACCCAAGCCAACGTCATCCAGGATGTTGTTGGCAAGAGCGACCGTAACAAAAAGAGGAATACCACCAACAAGAGCTAGGAGGTTCCACCCGAGGTTGTGTCAAACGAAGGGCTTACATCCCAAGAACCATCTTCCACTAAGGCGAGCGAGGATGAATTGGAGGTCCTGCCCAAGGACGTCTCGCTCGGTAAAGAGTTGGTGATGAAGATGAACGCGGTGATGGACGTCGTGGAGATCTTTGGCCAACGTTTGGGTAAGATTGAAGGCACCCTTAGAGTTCTTGAAGGGCACACTCTTGAAGAGATTGAGAGTATCCGAAATGACTTGGAGCGACGTACACAGACCGAGATGGAACTAAGGCATGCCATCACTGCGTTAGAGTGCAGACTCATGGAGGCTTTGAGTACTATCGATGCTATGAAGGCAAAGAGAGAGTCACTAGAGGAGCATGTTAGTGCTGGCGTGACCGAGGCAGCCAACAATGTTGTGGTGACGAGGGAGGCTAAGATCGAGGCTCCCAAACCCCCGGTGTTCAAAGGTGTTCGTGATGCGCAAGACGTGGAAAACTTCCTTTGTCACTTGGAGAACTACTTCAGGCGCGGAAAAGTGAAGGACGACGAGGCCAAGATCAACACTACCGTGTTGTACCTCTCATAGACCGCCATGCTACAGTGAAGAAGGAAGATGGCCAACGTGGATAAAGGTCTATGTACTATTAGCACGTGGGATCAGGTCAAAGCCGAGTTAGCGACAGTTCTTCCCAAACAATGTCTTGTACGAGGCAAGGCGCAAGCTTAGGGAGTTGAAGCAAATAGGGAGCATACGTGACTATGTCAAGCAGTTCACTACCCTTGTGCTTCAAATTCCCAACCTGACCAATGATGACTTGTTGTTCCACTTCATGGACGGGTTGCAAAATTAGGCTAAACAAGAGTTACAACATCGGCAAGTCACGAATATAGACCAAGCCATAGTGGAGGCTAAATCATTGATGGATTTCAAGCATGACAAGCACGACAAAGGAAAAGTCAAGGAGTCAAAGGTTAACAATGTCAAAGGTGGGGGGACCGTGGAAAAGGCAAGGAGATACAACAACAATACTCCAAGACACAAGATTCCAAAAAGTCGATTGGACATCAGGGCTACGCCGTGAAGAAGGCGCAGGCCAAGAAGAAGGGATGTTATATATGTGGAGGGCCGCACGATATCAAGAATTGTCCGGACCTCAAGAGCCTTAGTGCCCTGATCCGTGAACGAAAGGAGATTGGATATGATCGAATTATGCAGTGTTGTCACAAAGCAAGCTATCCAGCCTACCACGAATGGAAATCAGTACGTGGATCTCACCATCAACAACAAGCCCGCTCGTGCAATGGTGGATACTGGAGCAACTCATAATTTTGTGACTGAGGCTGCCGCAAAGAGACTAGGATTGAAGCTTTCTCCAACCAACTCTCGCATCAAGACCGTGAATACCGAGCTACAAAATGCTAGTGGACTAGCTAATGGCGTTGATGTCAAATTGGTAACATGGGAAGGTATGAAAAACTTTACAGTAACCACTATGGATATCTTTGACATCATACTTGGGCAGGAATTATTTAGACATTGACATACTTTGATCTACCCCTACCTCCAACATCTCTTGGTTATGGAGCGAGAAGGAGCTTGCGTGGTACCTACAGTGACTATGCCACACGGACAGATCCAAGCACAACTCTCATCCATGTAGGTTGTTAATGGGATCAAGAAGGGGGAGCCGACATTCGTGGAAACCATTGCAAGTCTAGAGGAGGAAAAAAGTTCTTAAAAGATATTGTCGCCTTGCATAGAGAAGTTGCTTGAGGAAAACAAAGATGTCATGCCTGAGGAGTTTCCTAAGCACTTGCTGCCTTGGCGAGAGGTGGATCACAAGATTGAGTTGGATCCAGGGGCTAAGCCACCAGCATTTGACCCATATCGTATGGAACCGCCCGAGCTAGAGGAGCTCAGTAAACAATTGAAAGAGCTGCTAAATGTTGGTCACATTCGCCCATCAAAGGCACCATTAGGCGCACCAGTATTGTTCTAGAAGAAGAATGATGGGTCGTTGCGCTTGTGCATAGAATACTGAGCACTTAATAAGGTCACAGTGAAGAATAAGTACCCGATCCCACTCATTGCTGACTTGTTCGATAGACTTGGGCAAGCCAAGTACTTTACCAAGGTGGATCTTCACAAGGGCTACTACCAGGTTCGCATTACAGAAGGGGATGATCCGAAGACAACATGTGTGATGAGATATGGAGCCTTTGAGTGGTTAGTGATGCCCTTCTGCTTAACCAGTGCACCAGCCACATTTTGCACCCTTATGAACAAGATTTTTCATCCTTGCCTTGATCAGTTCGTGGTAGTCTACCTAGACGACATAATCATCTACAACACCACTTTGGAGGAGCACATGGAGAACTTAAGGAAGGTTTTCCAAGTCTTAAGGGAGAACGAGCTATACATCAAGAGGGAGAAATGCGAGTTTGCACAATCAAAGGTGCACTTCTTAGGCCATGTTATTAGCAGTGGTGAGCTACATATGGATGGGGCTAAGGTACGTGATATCTAGGAGTGGGAGGCACCTATAAAGGTAACAAAGTTGAGATCCTTCCTTGGCCTTGTTAATTACTATTTTCGGTTCATCAGTGGCTACTCAGCAAAGGCCGCGACATTGTCGGAGTTTCTAAATAAGAACAAACCATGGGTTCGGACGGAGCATTGTCAAAGGGAATTTGAAGACCTCAAGGAAGCTGTAACAGAGGAGCCAGTCTTGGCATTACCTGACTTTGAGGTGCACACAGATGCCACAGATTTCGCCATTTGGGATGTCTTGATGTAGGATAAGCTTCCCATAGAATTTGAGAGCCACAAGTTAAATGAGACGGAGCGATATTACACGGTGCAAGAGAAGACGATGACTGCCATTGTGCATTGCCTTCATACATGGCGACATTATTTAATCGGGTCAAGGTTCGTGGTCAAGACCAACAATGTAGCTACTAGCTACTTTCAGACGTAAAAGAAGCTCACACCAAAACAGACTAGGTGGCAGGATTTCTTAGCCGAATTTGATTATGTGCGGGAGTATAACCCGGGAAAAGGTAACATAATAACCGATGCCTTAAGCCGAAAAGCCGAACTTGATGCAATCACTTCGACAAGATGGGAGATTCGTGAGGCTATAAAAGAAAGCATGCAGCATGATCTAGCAGCCAAACAACTTATCGAGTTAGCCAACCAGGGCAATACGCTACATTTTTGGGTTGAAGACGGCCTACTACTTACCACATGTCGATGAGTCTACGTGCCTAAGTTTGGAGACTTTAGACGGCGGATCATAAGGGAGAGTCGTGACAATGTGGGCTAGTCATCCAGGACAACGTCGCACTAGGGCCTTGGTTGAGTTAGTCTACTATTGGCCACACATGCGAGATGACATAAAGTGCTATGTGCATACTTGTCTTGTCTGTCAACAGGACAAGGTTGAGCAACAAAAACCCGGAGGACTTTTGGAGCCACTACCAGTTGCAGAACGTCCATGGGAGAGCATGACTATGGACTTTATCACTTGCTACCGAAGTCCGACGATTATGACACTATTATGGTGGTGGTGGATAGATTTTCCAAATATTCCACCTTCATGCCCGCCTCACCAGGTTGCACTGCCAAGGAAGCCAAGAATATTCTAAGAACGTGGTGAAGTATTGAGGCTTACCAAGGAATATTATCTGTGATCGAGACCCCCGTTTTACTGAAAACTTTTGGAGAGAGTTATTCAATATACTTGGCATGGAACTGCACTTTCCACTAGTTTCCACCCACAGACGGATGGACAAACGGAACGGGTCAATGCCTTACTAGAATGATACTTGAGGAATTATGTAAGCGTGCATCAGAAAGATAGGGCAAGGCTCCTAGACATCGCCCAATTCTCTTATAACTTGCAGCGGAGTGAGTCCACGGGGCGGACACCATTTGACCTAGCCATAAGCCAACAGCCACAAACTCCGCATTCATTACCAACCGCATTCGAGGGAAAGAGTTTGGGGTCTTATCATATGGTCAAAGGATGGGATGAGCAACTTGCCGCTGCTAAGTCCTACTTAGATAGGGCAGCTAAGAAAATGAAGAAGTTTGCGGAGCATAAGTGGCGTCCCACGAACTATAGAGTTGGGGACATGGTCATGGTGAAGTTTAACCTAAGACAGTTCAAGGCACTACAAGGCATGCATCAGAATTTGATTCGCAGTATGAGGGGCCATTGAAGATCGTCGCCAAGGTAGTCAAGATCTCATACAAGCTTGACATGCCACCATATCTTAAGATCTACCATGTCTTCCATACCAGCATGCTTAAGCAATAGCATGAATATAAGGATGATCCGAGTAGGGCCCAATCAAGTCGAGCATCTATGACTATCACCTTCTCGCATGATAGGGAGATTGAGGCTATGATAGATTACCATGCCAGGAAAAAACAAGGGCAAAAAGCCACCGCTATGTTCCTCGTCCATTGGAAAGGGCAATCACCGGAGGAGGTCACGTGGGAACAATATGAAGACTTGTGGCAATTCAAAGATAAGATCTGAGATTTTATGCATCAATATTGCGCCGAGGTCGTCGCAATATTAGGTGGGGAGAGTGTTATGACCCGCCATGTCATCATGCCACGTAGGCTCCATTTGGCATTTATTAATACCATGTGGAAGCTTACATAAGAGGAAGGCTAGCATTTATGAGAAGATTCTAAAGAAGTATGGACAGTTCCTTTGGAAGACCCTAGATCTTTATGAAATTGCTAGGAAAGTCCTTGGTATCTTCTAGGCTTGTAGAAAATTCTAGAGGGTGTACTTATTTATAAATATGGAAGGACTTGTGGAATAATTATTATTTACACAGTAGCCCCTAGGTGATTAGTATAAATAGGGGCATTCATTTGTAAATTCGCCAAGCAAAAAAAATCAAATTCTCTCTAATACAAAGTTTTCCTTAACAATTTTCTTGTTTTTTTCCTACCATTCTCTTACAATCTTGAGTGTAGTAAGGCTGAATTAGCAAAGCAAGAACATGAGCAAGTTGTGCAAGATCGTGAACGAGTTGTCAAGTATCGCACGTGTACATAGTTAACGACTAAGGACGTGACACTTTGCTAGTGTAAAACCTAAGAACTGGAATTCAAAATAGGGTAAGCGTTACTGGGTTTGAATGTATTAAGGTTTGAACAAACCCGGTAATTGATCGTTGTTGGGGTTTGGACCTCAGTAATTTTTGTTGAGGTTTGAACCTAAAAGAAATATTTTCCACCAATTGTACCTCTTTTAAAATAAAAAATAACATATTGGAGTTTCAACTTCTGGAAGTAAGAGTTCTAAATAAGATACTATTGCTGGATTTTGTACCTATAAATTTTTGAAATTCACTATAGTATGCTGGATTTTTACCTTTAAAACGCTAAAGTCCAGTACTGTACATTCTAAATTTCACATATAGAGATTTTTTTGGACTCTAATATATTATGCTGGGGTTTAACTTATAGAATATTTGAAATCCAGTGACGATTTCTTGAGTTGTTCAATACGTTTGGGTACTTTTGTCCAAAATATACCCATTTCTAAATAAAATGGCTAAAGTCTAATAACATTTTAAATCGCATCTAAACACAAAAAGCAGGGTA
The DNA here is from genome assembly GCA_005239495.1 of Nicotiana undulata. Classification (NCBI taxonomy): domain Eukaryota; kingdom Viridiplantae; phylum Streptophyta; class Magnoliopsida; order Solanales; family Solanaceae; genus Nicotiana; species Nicotiana undulata. The sequence goes on from MDKH01158027.1 coordinate 6,527, forward strand.
AAAATTGGCCAATAACTAATATGAAGGCATCTGTTCTACATACTTGTGGTAAGCATTTTATAAAAACAAATTTAAATAAGAATGAATTGTAATACATTCGTTAAAATGAGTATATTCGTTCTTGTTAATTTTAATTATACTTCATACCTACGAGGCGGTAAACTCACAGATAATGTTTGTTTTGTACAAACTTTTAATTAAAAAGATTTTGAAAAATATTGTCCAAACATTAAATTTTGATAATGATATTTGGTTATAGAGTTAAAATGTTTTAAAAACTATTTATTAAATAGTAATAACAGTGTTTGTAAATCAAATGTATAGTGATTTGGCGAATCTTTTTAGTATTAAAAAGTGATAATCTGGAAAATGTATACGGTAAAATTAGTTAGTCACAGTTGGACGAATAAAGAGATGACGCGTGGAGCTGAAGACAAGTGATGTGAGTCACCAAATAGTTAATACCGATAGCAAGCATGTGACAAGTGCTGGATGAGTCACGAAGACAAAGTAGCCGACAACAAAGGTTCAAAGTACTGACATCGAGTAGCATCCAATGAGCAGTCGTTATAAAGAATATCTGCATCTATAGCCAACTGTTATGCAACCATCAATGACGGTTTATTCTCATTCAAGAGGAGCTTGATTTGTGGATCTTTTCTCCCTACATATAAATAGGATAATTTAACATCTATGGTAGACACGAAATATTCTGGATACAAAGGCTACATTTTGTTATCATTTTATAACATTATTTTTTTGTTGATAAAACTAACATTTCATTTCATAAAAAAGTCTGTCTTTACAAAGCCAGATTAATGCTGACCATCAATCTCCTAATCACTATTACAAGAATTAACTAGAAAAAAATATTATCATCAAATACAAGCTACTCCTAAGGATAATTGTTTAAACTTTGCAATGCTTGTTGCCATTTGATCTTTGATCTCTCTTGTATGTGTATGTGTATAGCAGTCTCCTTGCATATCTCATCCACCATGTATCTACCTTTGTTGAATCTAATGAAGTTTCTTTCGCGCCAAATACAGTACACGACCATCACAAATGATGCTGTGGTGATACCCGCTTTACAATTCTTCCTTTTAGCTATACTGCTGATCCACACTATTTCATCTTGCCAGCATCCAATTTTCCTTGTAACTCCCAGCCACCTCAATATTCTTCCCCATAATATACTAGTGTCTGGACATCCAAAGTAGAGGTGATAAAATGTTTCCACATTTCTTGCACATAACACACAACCTAGTGGGACTTGGATTTCAAACTTGATTAGCCTGTCCACAGTTCCTAACCTTTGATGAATATCCAACCATAGGTGGAATTTGAATCGTGGATGAATATGTGTGTGTAGATGAATTCTTTTCCAACTAACTTTGGGAAACTAAGGCAGCATATGGATATAAGCTCTTTGGATTTGAAATCTGCCTTGTTTCACCATGTCTGTCAGAGTTGAATTGAGACTGCCTTGTACTGAGTTCATCTGCACCAAGTCTCTCTTTGCCTCTATGATTTTTCTGACCACCCATGCTGTTGTCTTAGGTGTGTCCATTGCTGTAATGTCTTTGTTCTTTATGTAATAGCTGTGTGTCCATTTGATCTATAAAGCATCTTTCTTCATTGTCAATGCCCATAAGTGCTTCAGAATTGCAACTTTATTCCATATCCTCATATTGATGATGTTCAATCCCCCAGCTACTTTTGGTTGACAGATCTTATTCCATGCTATCAATGCTTTCCTTAAAATGGCATTTGATCCAGTCCAAAGAAAGGTGCATATGGTCTCTATCATCTTCATGATCTTTTTAGGCAATATGAAATTTGAGCCAAGTATGTTTGTATTCCAAACAACACAGATTTAATAAGTTGTACCCTTCCAGAATAGGATAGCATCCTAGCTGACCGGCAGTTTACTCTTTCAGTAATCATTTCCACCAGTGGTAGGCATTGGTGTATGTTCAGCTTCTTAGCAGATAATGGAACCCCCAGATTTTATAACATTATTCTCAGTCTTTATTTTTGAATATTGTTCTCACTTTTGTCACCGGATAGGCTAAGTTCATATCCATGCTTGTATTTCCTGTATTTTTATTTCACAATCTTATTTTTGTTCTTATTTATTTAATATTTTTAGGTCAAATCGATTCACTTGTTTATAAACCACGCTATGAATTAAACTATGCCATTTTATGGGTAAACAAAAAATATGGTGAATAATACATTACGATTGTCACGACTCAATTCCAGCTAGGTCATGATGGCGCCCCACGTCTCCATTAGGCAAGACAACAGTGAACTATCAAATTAATTGTTAATTTTATTACTTATGAAAATGAGATTTATTAAATTAAAAACAATTGCGCATTTAAAATCATGGGTAATACACGAGTAGAAATATATAAAAACAAAAGGTGACAATGTTATGCAATTCTATAACATCAATGTGATGACCCAAATGATCATTTTATGAATTAAGACACAATTCAAGGCCCTTTAGCCTTAAAAAGATTTTAATCACCTCGATTTGTGTGCGCGGTCCGGGCGTGAAACCGGAAAGCTTTTATGTGAAAATATGACAAATAGTAATTTTTAGAGTTAAAATTTGGTTATAGTTGACTTGATCAACATTTTTAGTAAATGGACCCGGATCTCTGTTCCGATAATCTCGAGAGGTCTGTAGTAAAATATGGGACTTGAGCGTATGTCCGAAATTGAATTCCGAGGTCCCTAGCCTTAGAAAATATGTTTTGAAGAAAATTATTTTGCTGGTTATTATAGGAAATAGAGAAATGAAATAATAGGTGAAATGGTTAGTAGCGAGCCCGTATTTTGGTTTCGGAGCCCGGAACAAGTTTTGTTATGATATTTAAGTCTTATCTGTGAAGTTTGATGAGAATCGGAGTTGATTTGACGTGATTCAGACATCCGGTTAAAAAGTTAGAAATTTGAGTGTTCTTGAGGAAATCTTGAGTTTTGAGGTTAAATTTGTAGTTTTTGATGTTATTTTGATGATTGGATCGCACGAACAAGTCCGTATGATATTTTTAGACTTACGTGCATGTTTGGTTTGGATCCCCGAGGGCTCGGGTGAGTTTCGGGTAGGCTACGGAGTGTTTAGACTTAGAAAAATCTGTGCAGCTGCTATCTGATGTTGGCAGGCCTCTGATCTCGCATTTGCGAGATCAGGCTTCGCAAATGCGAAGTCCTGGTCCAGCCTCAGATCTCGCAAATGTATTGGTAAAAAATAGGCTTCACACGTGTGATATTTCTTATGACAAAGCAATCTACGTGGAGCAATGGAAACATGACAGCCAGTCAGGAATTTAGAAAGAGGCACGAGACAAAGAGGAACGGAATAATGTACACACGAGACAATTAGAGGCGGGAGCTCCAGTCTAATTGAGGAGTTGGAGAGACACGGTCAGAATGAACCAGGGCAGGATAAAGGGCAGATTCAAAGATCTTAAATCAATGAGTCAAACGTTACATAATCTTCACGCAACAGTTACGATTACCTATTGTAACGTTACATTAATGATATTATTGGTCATTAATGCTCAATCATTAAGAAGAGTAGACGTTATAGTAAGAAATTCCCTATACAAGGGAGTAAAATCTCACTTGTATGGACACATTCGAACCACTGCTGAAATATACTTACTTTTATGCGATCTTATTGTTTTCTTATTTACAAGTCTAATTATTATTATTAGTTGATTTCCTTGGTTATCAAAAGCCCAAGTACTTCTTAAAATAGCTTTGGCTAGGAATCTAATTCTTTGATTAAACAAATTGGTTCTGTTACCGGGAATCTGATAATCTTTATTTTTTTCTTGAGTAACCTTTATCGAATCAAGTCGAATACCAACGGCAACAACCAACACGCAACTAGAACTCTAGTTTCATTGCCTCAGGGATCTCCACGAGGTTCAAGGGACAACTCCCCAGAAAGATCTACAACTCACAATAATGATCAAATTGGAAATGAGCAAACAGGAGAACAAGACCATGTGAAGCAGATGGTTGCTGGATATGTGAGTGAAGCTCTTCAAGCTTTCACGAGGGGGCTACCAACGGTGCCACCTACGCCTCCTCCAAACAACACTGCAATTGTAGAAAATCCACAATCTGGACTAGCAAATTCAGGAAGTAGAGGCACTCCAAATGAATCACTTGAAGGAAGATCAGGTATGTCTAATAGTTCAGATTTGCAGTCTTTAATACTAACCTTGCAGAAATAGGTGAAGGAACAAAACGATCGTATCAAACAAATTCCTGTAGTACCACCTGTCATCAAGGATATTGATATTGCCAAATATTCTCGACAACCATGGAAGCCTAGTGCAACACCTTTGCCGATTCCCAAGAAATTCAAAATTCTCCATATACCAAAGTACGATGGGACAACTGACCCACGTGATCTTGTTACTGCTTTTACGACAGGAGTAAAAGGCAATGACTTGACTAAGCAAGAAGTTGAATCTGTGTTGGTCAAAAAGTTTGGGGAGACACTCACCAAAGGAGCATTAACATGGTATTCTCTCTTACCAGAAAATTCTATTGATTCTTTTGCTGAGCTTGCAGATTCATTTATAAAAGCACATTCCGGTGCACAACAAGTGGAAAAAAGAATGGAAGACATATTCAAAATAAAACAGGAAGATACATAGTTGCTTCGTGAATTCGTAGAAAGGTTTCAACGTGAAAGGATGTTGTTACCAAGAGTGCCTGACAACTGGGCAGCTATGGCATTTGCAAGTAATTTAAACGATAAAAGCTCTGAAGCCACGAGAAGGCTCAAAGAAAGTTTGAGAGAATTCCCAGCTACGACATGGAACGAAGTTTACAACAGGTACATCACCAAATTACGAATTGAAGAGGATACCGTTGCCCAATCAAAAGCAGGAGACATGACGAGTTCTAGATGCTTCGAATCAGAAAGGGGAACTAGTAAAAATAGGTACGATCTATACATGGGACCTTCGGGACGAGAGGCTCGTTCCAAATTTGAAAACACAGATTCAAGCTCATCATCATCAAGATCCAGAAAAGATCGAGACGAGCGAAATAGAGGTAATAACACATATGCAAGAATTGGAGACTACAATTCCTATGTAAGTACCTCCGAATTAATTACAATATTAAGAAATATGGGTGAAAAAGTTCGATGGCCCAAGGAAATGAGATCAAATCCAAACAGAAGGAACCCAGACTTCTGGTGCGAATTCTACAATGATCATGCACACAAAACATCATACTGCATGTTATTGCAAGGTGAGGTAGAACATTTATTAAAACAAGGTTATCTAACAAAACTGTTTAGTGAGAAAAGTAAACAAGCATATATGAAGAACATGCAGGAGCTCCCAAAACCACCATCTCCGAAGAGAACTGTAAACATTATAAATGGAGGAGAGGAGGTTAACGGCGTAACCTATACTTCAACAAGAAAGATGACCAAGTTCACAATGACCCACGGGAAACAGACTCGTGAGACTTTGGAGGCTGACAACATCTCATTCGATGACGCAGATGCTAATAGATTATTGCTTCCACATAATGACGCACTGGTAATATCTTTACTTATACATGACACTAACATGAAGAGAGTATTGATTAATCCAGGTAGCTCGGTAAATATCATTTTGCTGGGTGTTGTTGAAGAGATTTTAATGGGGGACCATGTTATTCCAAAAGCACATTCCTTGTTCGAATTCGACAACTTTACTGTCATAACAAAAAGGAGAAATTGAGCTTAGTACTTATGCAGAAGGCGTCGTCAAGGAAACGAAATTTCAAGTTATTGATACAGAGATGGCCTATAATGCATTCATAGGAAGACCATGGATTCACGACATGGATGTTGTACCATCTACTCTACATCAGGTAATCAAATTCCCTTCCAAATGGGGAATCCAGTAGATTCGAGGTGATCAGCAAACTTCGAGAAGCATAAATTCGGTGATACATTCCAATAAAAGAGAAATGGTGGAAGAATTAAAAGACGCGGGATCAAATCAAACAAATACAAAAAAAAAATGATAAAGACACGGTAAATCAAATCACCACGGATGTCGCATTAATACATAAGAACATAGATTCCAGACCTGTTGTTATTCAAGAACCAGAAGGGAATGAAAGTATAAAGACGACTACTAAGGAACTCAAAGCTGTTCTATTGTTCGAGCATAAGCCTGAGTAAAAATTCCACATAAGATCAAGGTTAAGCCCAACCAGAAGAGGTAAATTAGTTGAGTATTTAAAAACTAATGCAGATTGTTTTGCTTGGTCCCATTCAGATATGACGGGAAAACCCCCCAAAGTGATGACTCATAAACTAAATGAAGACCCATCATTCGTACCTGTCAAGCAAAATAAAAGAAAGCATGGATCATTCAAGAATCAAGTGATCGATTAAGAGGGGGACTTATTGTTACAAAGTCATGCCTTTTGGCCTGAAAACTGTTGGAGCCACATATCAAAGGCTAGTGAACAAGATGTTCCAAGAACATCTGGGGAAAACAATGGAGGTGTACATTAATGATATGTTGGTGAATTCAACACATGCAGAAGATCATTTCCAACATCTCTCAACTACTTTCGAGATCCTCCGCATGTAAAACATGAAATTAAATCCAGAAAAATGTGCCTTTGGCGTCGAATCAGGTAAAGTTTTGGGTTTTCTCATATCAAATAGAGGCATTGAAGTAAATCCTTCTCAAATTAAAGCTATTGAGGAAATACCTGATATACTCACAAGCAAAAAAGAAGTTCAAAGATTAACAGGTAGGATTGCAGCTTTAGGAAGATTCATCTCCAGATCTTCAGAGAAGAGCTTTAAATTCTTCTCAATACTAAAGAAGCAGAATTAGTTCGAATGGACTGAAGAATGCCAACGGGCTCTTGAATACTTGATGTCTTACCTATCAAATCCCCCACTACTCTCCAAACCAAAAGAAGGGGAAAGGTTATACATTTATCTTGTTGTTGCAGAAATACCAGTAAGCGTAGTCCTGGTAAGGGGGGACAAAGGTTAATAATCTCCTATCTACTATGTAAGTAAGTCCTTACTAGATGCTGAAACTAGATACCCTCATCTAGAAAAATTAGCCTTGGCTCTAATCATGGCAGCTAGAAAGTTAAGACCGTACTTTCAATGTCATCCAATTATTGTTGTAACTTTGTATCCTTTGAGGAATATCTTGCACAAACAAGAATTGTCAGGTAGATTGGCTAAATGGGCAATAGAACTAAGCGAATATGACATAGTTTATCCACTTAGGACTGCAATAAAGTGTCACGACCCGAAATCCCACCTTCGGGCCATGACTGCGTCTAACGTTGAACCCGCTA
>ML243406.1:0-77741 GCA_005239495.1 Nicotiana undulata
TAGTGTGGTTCTTAACTCTAATCGAAGTTCTATTCCGTTAGTGAACAAAAGGGTGATGATTAAAGGTTTGCTATTTTAGAGAAAAAGTAGTCATAAAGGAGGCTAATTTAGATTGTAATTAGTATGGGTAGGATAACCAAGGTTGTGTCCCCTTTTATGGAGTGTAATGCAAGTAGGTATTAATATGATATATTTCTAATGGGAAGTTCTTGATATGCAAATGATTCTAAAGATAACTATCCTAGATTTTCCAATACTACGATAGTATTTTCTCTTTATAATTTTTCCAAATGTAAAAGAGTTGCAATAAATCCGAATCACGTTTTGCCAAATAAAACCAACTTATTCCTAAGTGATTCTATTAAACGAAGTTTAACACCTCGAGTCTTTGGTGTTTACTCTTACCACTTCTAACCCGCTTTTCCAAGCTAATCTAAAGTTACGGCGTAAGTTAATGTTTGCAACCATTAACAAGAAATGCAAGACGAAGAGTAAACACATATCAACTACCCATTATACATATATTCAATGGCAAATACCCAAATACATAACACCCATTTAGGGTTCACAACCTCAGTGTTTAAACTTAGCTACTCATCATAAATAACCAAAAGAAACAAGTATTTAATAGTGCCATGAATGCTTACAAACCACCACTTACTTGCTCTAATGCTTACAAAAGTGAAGAATATTTAATGAGAGAATGTTGTTAAAAATCTAGACAAGAATGACCCACAACACCCCAGTAAATCCTTTTATAGTGGGAAGAAAATTCGGGTGAAAAACAGACAAAAACACCCCTGACGGGCGATATGCGATCGCATTCCTGTCGCATAACAGGAATGCGGTTCGCATCTTGGCTTCTTCCATCGCATCTCAAAACCCTAGGTCCCAGAGATGTATCGCATTTGGGAATATGCGATCCGCATTAAAGGTATGCAATCGCATTCATGCATCGCATTTGCAGTGTGGCTTCAGTCATCAAATGAACCTGCGATTCAAATGCGGTCGCATATGTGACCGCATTTCACTCCTTAATTTTGACTCAACTTTCTGTTGCGGTATGCGACCCCCAGGCTTGAAATGCGATTCGCATATTGAAGATGCGATCGCATTTTACCATTTTCCTTCTCTTTTCTCTTCTTTTAACTTCCTCTTGCATGGTCTTGAGTGTTCACACCTTGTGTACTGCAAAATACCAAAATTCTACGATTAATAAGAGTAAATGCTCTTGAAACGAGCCCTAATCTAAGCAATATGGTATTAAATGTGCCGAAATTCTCCGGCACATCAGCTACCAGCTTTCCAATCGCACAGAGCGGCATCTGGCTAGCACATAAAAGCAGCACAATTCAGGAAAGAACAATATGCGCATTGATTTAATAATAATCAACGTGCTTTGGGATTCATGTGAAATGCAAAGGTTCGGTAAATGTTAATTCATGCAATACATAGGGTATAAGGTATTTGTCTTGAACGGATCAGAGATGTTTTCATTGATAAGTGTTGACAGAGAAACTGGTTAACCAATAACAAGCAAGGTCTTCCAAGTGGAAAATAAAGTTATCATGGCAAGTGAAGGAGCAAAATCCCTCAAGTTCAAGGCCACAAACTAACCACCACGTTGAAACTCACAAGTTTTTCTTTGTCTGAAACAGGGATGAAGGCTATGTTCACATCAAAGCTTGAATTTTTCAAGTGTAATTCCCCAATTTTTCTTATACAAAGGTTATTGAGAAGATCACACATCACCCCTAGGATACGCACTTCCTAGTCGGGGTCTTTCAAGTTATATTTTGTTTTAGGAGACGCGCTTCCTACATTGATAGTTTACCCCTAGGAGACGCACTTCCTAGTCTTGGATTATTTAAGTTCATTCCTAGGAGACGCGCTTCCTAGTTTGATTCATTGAAGTTTTACCCGTTAGGAGACGCACTTCCTAGTAGGGGTATTTCAGATTATACTTTTTAGGAGAGGCACTTCCTAGTTTGAGCCATTTAAGTTCATTTCTAGGAGACGCACTTCCTAGTTTGAGTCACTGAAGTTTCACCCCTAGGAGACGCACTTCCTACATTGAGATTTTACCCCTAGGAGACGCACTTCCTAGTCTTGGGTCATTTAAGTTCATTCCTAGGAGACGCACTTCCTAGTTTGATTCATTGAAGTTTTACCCATTAGGAGACGCACTTCCTAAATTGAAATTTCATCCCTAGGAGACGCACTTCCTAGTTTGGTTAATTTAAGTTCATTCCTAGGAGACGCACTTCCTAGTCTTGGGTCATTTAAGTTCATTCCTAGGAGACGCACTTCCTAGTTTGATTCATTGAAGTTTTACCCATTAGGAGACGCACTTCCTAAATTGAAATTTCATCCCTAGGAGACGCACTTCCTAGTTTGGTTAATTTAAGTTCATTCCTAGGAAACACACTTCCTAGTGTGAGTCATTTAAGTTTCGCCCCTAGGAGACGCATTTCCTAGTCTGGGTCATTCAGGTTATATTTTTGTTCTAGGAGATGCATTTCCTAGTTCGAGTCATTGAAGTTTTACCCCTAGGAGACGCACTTCCTAGTCTGGGTCTTTGAAGTCATATTTTGTTTAGGAGATGCACTTCCTAAATTTAGATATCATCTCTAGGAGACGCACTTTCTATTTTGGTTAATTTAAGTTCATTCTTAGGAGATGCACTTCCTAAATTGAAATTTTACCCTAGGAGACGCGCTTCCTAGTTTTGGATCATTCAAGTTTCACCCATAGGAGACGCACTTCCTAGTCTGGGTCTTTCAGGTTATATTTTTGTTTTAGGAGACGCACTTCCTAAATTGAGATTTTACCCCTAGGAGACACACTTCCTAGTTTTGGGTCATTTAAGTTCATTCATAGGAGACGCACTTCCAAGTTTGAGTCATTGAAGTTTCACCCTCTAGGAGACGCACTTCCTAGTCTGGGTCTTTCAGAATATACTTTTAGGAGACGCACTTCCTAGTTTGGGTCATTCAGGTTTTACTCTTAGCAGACGCACTTGCTAGTCAAACATTCTTGGTTTTACTCACAGGAGATGCATATCCTAGTCGAGTCTTTAGTTTGTTCTCATCATTGCATCAGTAACATAAGCGGTTTACAGTTTTGCTAACAACTCACAAGTCTCCCGAGTGCAAACTGGGGCAGAAAATTTTGTTTGTTTTGTTGTTTTGATTGCAGGCACTGACCTGGAGAACGAGGGAAGACATTTAAAAATTCATTTCAGAGTCATTTCAAGTTGCAAGCCAGTAGCAGGCGCCCACTTGGAGAACGAGGGAAGTCATTTCAGAATTCGATTCAGGTTAGAAGTAGCAGAAGCTCGTGAAAAGAATGCGAGTCGATAATAGATGACCAACAGAAGTAGTCTTAATTCAGAATAAAAGAAGAAAAAAACAAAAAAAGAAGAAGTATCCAAAATGCAGAAGCGAAGGCAATATGTGGATTGCTCAAGACATAACTGAGTCACAAGCTTTGCATGTCCCGTCGTGCTCCGGAGAAGCCGTGGAAGGATGAACCATCACCTGCAGCTAGCAAGCATCAAGGTTCAAATCTAAAGTCTACGTGAAGAACCATTCAAGACTCAAGATCAAGCTTTAGAAGACTTATAGATAGGAATCTTGTAACTCATAGTTGACAGGTGTAGTTAGTCTTTTTCATTTTCGGTTTGATGTAATAACAGGGCCACGAACCGGAACCTCGAAGAAACGGTACCTCAAAGGAACGGAACCTCATCGGCTCTCCACCTCGGTATACTCCATCACTCTTCCTACTTCTAAAATACATGTGGCCTGATTCCTTTATAGCCAAGGATATGTAGGCAGCTCAGACACCAGGGCTCAGTCACATTCTCCTTTCTTTTAGTTTTTGGTCTCTCTAAATAAGGGTCGGGTCAAAAAACCCGTGTAGTCGTTCTTCGTCTGAAAACTGTTCGTGTTTCCTGTCAAAGAGGGGCATCTGTAGACATGTAATTTTTGACCCTCCCAGAGATTTTACACATTTTAGCGATTAATATTTAGTTTAGGCCTAATATCGTTATTTTAACTCTTTTACTTTATTTTATCACAAAAATTGAAAATTAAAAAAATAGTTTCATATTTCTCTATTTAATTCACGTATTAGGTATTTTTAGAAGGATATATTACTTTGAACCTATTTTATTTTAGTATAATCTTTGAAAATATCAAAAATAGTTTCAACTTTAATTTTTAGTTTCATCTTAAATATAATAATTTATTAAAATTAATTAAGAGTTATTTTATAGTTTCTTATAACTATTTTAGAAGTAAATTAAATTTTTAATTCTTATTTAGTCCTAATTTTGTAGAATTTTAGAGCCCAATAGCTACCAAAAGGCCCAATTTCAAACCAACCCATTAGCCTCTTAGAACATACCCACTTCCCAAAAGATTAACCCTAAAAGACCTTCATCATCTTCAACCGTAGACTACACCTTCATACCTAGCCAATTCCCCTTCACCCAAGACCCCTAACGGAAAAAGACACCATAGCAACCCACAACACAAGATTCCGGTCGCCTCTCTTCACACCACCAATTTTGCCGCCTCAGCCCCACCACCAGCCCCACTGCACACCACAGCCAAAAACTCGCCGAAAAACCAACCCAAACCTCTCCAAAGAACACTGCCGCCGCCAACCTTCCTCCTCCACCTCCAGCAGCCACCGTTCACCCACCAGAGAAGGCCGAACCTCCTCTCAACACCACCACAGCCCAGCAACCACCCCCACCACCCAAAGACATGCTCCCAAAAGAAAAATCGGACAGAAATCAGTCGAGGTTTTCAAGAGCTCAAGCTCATTTTTTTCTTTCGTCAAGGTTACCATTCGAGGCCAAGTCCGTGGTTTCTGTTTCACCCTTAATCGTTGTACTCGCGCAATATCAGTTCGTTGCCGGAATTTGACATTGCTGTGAACAAATTGGAGGTTCATCTTAATATTGAAAAAATCTTGCTTATTGAAGGTCCAACTCCATCACTCTTCCTTTTTATTATTTGCACATTTTGAATGTGATTGCAATAATTCTACTGATTCTGATGTTGCCATATCATTGATCTAGTTTCGATTCTTGTTTGTACTTAGTAAATCAGGGGACGTTAATCTAAATATAGATTAATTAGACTATGTTATTTAATTGGGATTCACGGCCAACAGTCGGACTTTAGGACATTTAAATTTAGGCTGAGATTGGATACCAAGGTAACATAAACATAAAAAGATTCGGCTTAGAAACTTGTCATGTTTTCATTTTAATTTGTTACATTAACGCTAGCGGTATGTTTAGGCTGGTCACATCTGGATAGGCAGACCTTTAGGATTTTGTTTGAATTTTCGAGGTCAGAGGTCGTTTCCCTTTAGTTTATTATGGTTTCATCAGGGGAATGCCCCGAAGAGTTTGTATATATTTTGTTCCGGGGAATGCCCCGTAGTATTCTGTAATTGAAAGTTGGAAGCAGAACTCGTAGTACTTTATTCTTTTTTTATTTTTATTTTTATTTTTATTTTTGTTTTATTAGGTGGGGACGACCACGAGCCTATTTTGATTGTTTATTTGCTTTTTGTGTATTTTGCCTCAATTCGGATATTTTTAAAGCCAACTAGATCGAGTACGCAACTGTGACTTTCACGGGACTTGGGGAATGCCTAACACCTTCTCCCCGAGTCAAATGCCCGAATCTCTGGTGCGGGCTTAGTTTGGAGTCCAAAGTGTTTTAAAAATAAAAATCATTTATAAAAAAAAACGGAGACCTGACACACCAAATTCAAATGTCAGGTGGCGACTCTGAGTCATTCTTTTTGAACACAATTTTCTGTCACCTTCAAAGTTGAAAAACCCTTTCAAACTTCACAAAATCTTTTTATTATCTTTTTAAGAAGGTTTAGTGAAAGTTTGTTGAAAAAAGGGGTGTGACAACTGTCGTCCAAGACAAACTTGGACGGCTCGGATTATCAAAACCCGGAGGTAAAAAGCCCATTAGGCAGTGCCTAAACTTAGAAGGCTTCGGGCACCCTAATAACAGTCTGAACCCAAAGGGTCACCCCTAATCAGGGATTGTCGTCTAAGATAAACTCTGACGGCTCAGGTTATCGAAACTCGGAGGTACAAGGCCTATTAGGTTGTGCTTGAACTTAAAAGTCTATGGCTACCCTAAAATCGGTTTGCAGACATCCGAAGTCTGTTATTGAAACATAAGGCCTTCAAACAAAATCCCAAACCTGTTCAAAGGTTAACCTCGACAAAGATATAGTCTTAAAAAATTTAAACAAGCATCTTGGGAAAGCTTCTGGTCACTTCAAGCCCCAACAAGTTTTCGAGCAAAGAGTGCACCGAGAACAGATCTTATCCGGACCTTTAAAAACAACTTATTGAAACACTTGATTCCATGCTAAGGCATTTGAAATCTTTGAAATTATGAAAGTATCCTAAAGACAATAGACTTGAAATTGCCGGAAAGGAAATAGACTTTATATACATTCCGAAATATCTTTGCAAAGGCCAATGACAACGGCCTCTACAAAATAAATGTGCAAGATACAAAAATAGAAACAAAATATCCTAAGGCATCTGCTCCTAGCCTTCATCGGAACCCGAACCATCACCAGCATCGTCGGGTCCTTAAGATTCTTCGGAGCCCTCTTCACCTTCGGGATCAGCTATATTCTTGGCCTCGACCTCAAGACAACTGTTTCACGTACTCAACAGTGGCTTTCAGGTGGGCCTCGGATGCCTCAACATCGGCCCTATACTAGGCCACCATCTCTTCTGCGTCGGCGGAGGTTGTGTGCATCTCAGCCTTTGAAGCTTCACATTCACTGTCGAGGGCATCCCGTCTTCCAGGGACGAGTTCAGTTGAGGTCAGAGTTCCTCATTCAAGTGGGCTCGCTTATCGGGCCTTCTATTTTGCCACTCGAAGCTAAACTTCCACCGAAGACAGCTTAACCTAGGCAGTCTCCTTCTCCGAGGCCAGCAGGTCCATTTTGTTTTTCCACCCGTCGGCCTTCACTTGGATCTCATCCATCTCCTTGTGGAGTTGGTCGATCTGGTCGATATTCTGCTGGACCTACGTAGTATTGTTGTTAGCCTTTGCGACCGGATCTTCGTTTCTAACTTCGAAAACTTTTACCTTTTCCACCAAGTCGGCATGCTCCTTCAGAGCTACATCCAGCTTGGCCTGGTGGTTCTTGGAAACTCCTCCTGCTGCTCGCTAAGAAGCTTGTACATGTCCCTTTTCTGGGTAAGCTCCTTAATCTCTAGCTTGAGTTGATTGATCTCAGCCCCATACCAAAGGAAGCTCTCGTGATCAAGTACAAAGTCCTACAAAAGGATAAAAAACATGAGAAGTATAAAAATCTAAGTAAAGTTTCAAAAGGTTATAATGATGTCTTACTCGATTCATCGCCTGCTACGCATCGTTGAATAAGCACAGTACGTCCACCTCGTTCATCTTTTCCTGGTCCTCTTTAGTTACCAAGCATCGAAGGAGACTTACTACTCCCACGGGAGCGAAAAGAACTCGGGCATCCTCCAGGATAGTGATTACTATCGACCTCTTGCGGCAAGGATCTACACTCGGGGCAGGGAATTGGTTGACTAACATCGGGATGGAATTCAGCCTGCCGACTTCTAAAGACGACTCCTTTCTCACTTCCAGGTCGCCCAGCCTGAAAAAATCCTCCAAGATAGACGATCCCACATCGTCAAAAAAGGAACGAAGGGGATCGTGTATGCCATGAGTCCCTTTGTTAGACCTCTCCTTTATTGATCGGGCCTCTTCGAGCATGCAATCGGTATAAGAAGGAGACCCTGGATATTTATTACACTGGGGCCTCCTTCGGGGCGTGGACGACATCCCTGGAAATCTCGGCCCCGGTCTCCTCATCGACCTCCCGGGTCTGAGGGAGATCAACCTCATGGAGCTCCTCTTCAACGGCTTCTTGCTCCTCAGAGGATGTCGGCTCGTGTGCCACAAAAAAATCATCTTCTTTGGGCTCATTTATGAGCCAAAAGAGCAAGTCCGAGTCAGGTGCTCGAGAACTAGACTTTTCCTTTGGCTTACGGGCTAACCTTCTCTTTGGCTTCTTCTTTTCTGAGCTCGGGGAGCCTGGAGCCTTCCTTTTCCTTCTTGTCTCGTGCTGCAGCCCCAAGCTGCCCCAAAGAGGAGAGGTTAATGGATGGATCCTCGCCCCTACTGAAGGCCTAAGCTCAATGGTCTTAGGCAAACCTGTAAAAGGAAAAGTGAAGAAAAGAGGTAAGTACGATGTGAATGGGAGAGCCAAATGTTAACTATTCGAGGAAGGGTCTTACTGTAAGAACGAGTTTTAGCGGCTCCTTGATAGTTTGCGCAATGAGCGCTCGGAATAAGGCGTATGTGAACAAACGCTCTCAATCCACTCGTTGAGCTGAGGGATAGCGTTCGGGACTCGAGCGATGGATACACCACCACAAATACCAGTGAGAAAAGAGGATATGAAGGTAAAATGGCGTTCAAAGGGAAACTATACTTACGAGATGCGTTCCACTTCTCGGGGAATGGCATGCGTTCGGAGGGAACCAAGTCTTCGGTCTTCACCGAACAAAACGTCCCTGCCAGCCCCGATCCCGGTCTTCATGGATGCTCGACAATATGGCTTTGTTGGCCCGACGTGTGAGCTTTATTATTCCCGCTCGAAAGATTCAGGGACTGTATATGAAGAATAGGTGATAATGGTGAACCGACAGGATTCGGTCTTGTTCACAAAATAACGAAACAGGATCACGATCCTCCATAGTGACGGGTGGATTTAACCGAGGCATACTTCGTACCTCTTGCAAAAATCCAAGATAACTGGGTCCACCGAGCCAATGTGAAGGGATAAGTGTAAATACTTAGATACCCCTCCACTTGGGTAGTGATGGCATCCGCAGGCCCGGGGACTACTACATCCTTACGCACCCAGTTGCAGTCTTCTCCGATCGCGGGGAGGACGTCTTTGGTAATGGAGCATATTGATAACTAGGGATTTTACCTTAGTTTACACTCTTTCTTGCTTAAGTTTTGGATGAAAGTTTATGCAAAATAGTCCCAAAGGCTTACTTGTTGTAGGGTTTAGTCAAAAAGAGTGATAAATAGTCAAAAACCTGCTCAAAAAGGAGTGAAACATGCACAAGTACCAAGAACAAGCACAAGCAAAGTCCAACTGACCAGTGCAGACCGTAGTCCACTTTGTGCGGTAGGCACTGAAGAGATTTAGAGAGTACATTTTGAAGGCCAAACCACCGCGGACCACAGTCCACTTTGTGCGGTCCGCACTGAAGAGATTCAGAGAGTACATTATGAAGGCCAAACCACCGCATACCACAGTCCTTTTTGTGCGGTCCGCACTGAGGAGATTCAGAGAGCATTAATTTTAAAGGCCAGAAGACCAACGCGGACCGCAGTCCATTTTGTGCGGTCCGCACTGAAGCCACCGCGTCCACGGTGCATTTTATGCGGACCGCGGTGGCCAAGTTCAGAGACTCAGTTTTTCAAGCCAAAGACCTTAGCGCGGTAGTCCATTTTGTGCGGTCCGCGGTGACCCCGTAGGGGTATTTTTGTCCAGAAAATTCGGCTTAGTATAACTAGTTTCTTTTCTCATTTTTAGGTCAGCTTTTTTACTCTGATATATTCAAGAGCTCGTGGACGATATTGTTACGCTATTTTGAGTAACTTTAGAAGTGTTTTAACATTGAATCTTTCAATTTTAGTCTGTAATTCAATTATATGGGTTATTCTTCATCTATTACTCTGATTTCTTCTCTTATCATGAGTAGCTAAACCCATTATCTAGGGTTGTGGATCAACCCTAGTGTGGGTGTTTGATGGGTCCTTTAAATTAAGGTTTAGATGTTTATGGGTAATTGGTATTTGGGCTGATTTATGGTTTTCATGTTAAATTAGTGGTTGCAAACATTAATTGGTGTTTATTTGACTTGGGTTCTTCTTGAGAAAGAGAACTTGAGTCTAGAAAATCAGTCCAACAAGGAATTGGGACGTATTCAAGAGATTGATAGTCCCAATTAACGGGTTAAACCTAGTGATAGTAAAACCCTACTTGAGCCTATATTGATTGAATGATTTTGACACCCAATTGGTCTCGAGAGAGGCAGTTAGGGCAAAGCCACCAATCTACCGAGAGGTGTAGAGTGGGTAATCCCGTGCATTGGCTATATCACAATCCCTTTTATGACATCTTTGCCTTAGGTATTGGGATCCCGTTGAGTACTCACCTAGGAGAAAGTCATAGCCCTAGTCCTCTTTATCTATTAAGAAAACAATCAAAAAGACATTAGTTAGTTAATTAGCTATTTGCAATTAGTCTAAACCGTAGTTCTAATATAAAACCAAAAGTATGAAAAGTGCAATTAAGAGCACGAAACACTACTAGATCACTTAGGAACTCAACTCCCACAATCGTAACTCCCTGTGGATTCGATCCCGACCCGTTCGGGTAAAAGCTGCATTGACCCTCATCTTGCTACTATTTAGTAGTGTAGGTGGGCGCCGATCACATATATATCTTGATACTCCTTCACCCCGGTCCTATGTTGACGAGGGCTTCCCAACTTTAAAGTCATCGACAATTGAACAACTCCCGAGGACAAACATTTTCAAGGGAGGCTCGGCAACCGGTTCATCGGTAGTCGTGCCAGGAGCGGACATCTCGAGGATGACCACATCGGAAGTGGTCTCCTCGATTTCAGCGGTCGGCTGCGAAGAAGAAGAAGCAACTTGTTGGAACAAATTTGGAAGTTTTAGCCATTGTTATCTAGAAAAACTTGAAAAGTATGAAAAAGGTTGAAAGATAAAAAGTCAAGTGCACTGATTTGGGGAAAAATTAGGTAAAAACTTGCAACTTACTGAGAAGTCTTGAAGAACATAGATAAAATATTAGATTGTGAAGATGGGTAACGATATCCAGAAACTCGATGGTAGAATCTTGGCCAAAAGGTAAAAGATGAACGAAGGAGGAAAGTATTTATAGAGGTTTCACGTTGTTTCGCATTCAGGGATGACCTGCCGATGGCTGACGCGTGTTTGAAATCATATGACACGATTTCTGTCACGGTGTATTGGAGAAGGAATCGAAGTGCATATGTTGTTTCTCGTCATTTCAGTAAACTTACTCTATCTGAGAAATGAGGGGACTATCAGTATACGGGTAAAACCGAGCCCATTGGACACCTCAAGTTTTGATGAAGTAAACAGAGCAGAGACTTGATCATAAGGAGCCCAAATCGGGGTAAGGAGCCCCTCGATTCAGGGTCTGAGCAATACACCTGCCCTCAGTAGAATTGGGGCCACATCCCCAGGTCCAATTCGATTACCAGATAATCGAGCACGACTAACAAAGGGTCATGATATCCTTGCCCAGCCAAATATCACAGCATGAATCTCGGCACGTATCGGCAGAAAATCGGTCACTAAGATCTCAACAAGATGTTTTTATTTCTTAATCCCACCTTTAGACCCTCCGTATTGTTCTCTTATATACGTTAGGAGCGGTGTTACTCAACAACTCTCTCTCTCAAGCAATATACACACTAAATAGGCCCAATCAATTGATGGCCATTCAATTAATAACAATAAACACGTAGTTCAACAAGTAGACAAATCCAACGACTCAATTATATAAAAACATAATAAGAATTCATCCTACAAAAGGCTCTATCAAAACCCTAGACAAATTAGTCATTCTGCTTACCCTAAAATTCGAGTAATAATTAAACTTATACTGTGGTTTTAAGGATACGTGATTTAATCCAATACCAATTCATAAACAATGAACTAAATAGATAGATTGAATAGTAAAATAAATCATACCAATATTCTAGCAGCACTTGAACCTCGATTCGAGATGTTCTCGAGGTTGGGTAACAAGGACAGTAAAGAATGAAATAAACAGTGATGAATAATAATGAAAAGTGAGTAAAATAGAGAATATCGTATGTATGTATTCTTTATCAGGGAATGATGATGCCTTTACAAGTGAATGGGATACCTATTGATATAAAAGAGGAATCCTAAATAAGGTACAATTATAATAGCAGAAATAAATCCCACGATTGGCATCGATAACCGCTTGATTCGATCTGCTGGGGGATTTTCACCGTGATCTTCGGCCGGTTGCTGATATCTCGTTATTCTGTTATTACACTTCACTCGAAGTCAGTCATGCTCGATCTCGATCTTCAACGAACACTTCAATTTCCATGCTAAATATTCTACCTTCGAACTCGGTCCTGGTCCAATACGAGCTTACCTTCAAGGCAGCTCATATGCCTACGAAATCGGATATGCCCGATTTCGACCGTATACAGATAGTCCTCACATTTCTTAGAGCAACGTGATAAGAAACGATTTGAGCCTCAATTTTTTGAAACCTCGATCATGATGTCATCCTCATGATGTAAGCGACGGACATGACCGAAACATCCCGTCGGTACAGTTCCCCAAATCATTAATGATTGTCAGTTAGCGGTCAACCACTAACGCCACCAAGCCGTCGTCGTGAATCTATAAATACACACTCCTTTTTGAATCAAACTTTACTTTTGGTCTAATCAAACTTCCAAGTCTTCAAACTCTCTCCATCTCCTCTCTTTCGCTGCTTGTTGAGCTATCCCTGTTCCCACCAGTTTTCATCTTTCTTCACTCTTATTTACCTAAATCAATGGCAAAAACCACAAAAACCATACTGCAAAAGGAAAAAGCCTCCTCCTCTTCATCTCGGCCGTCCGATGACAAGGCACCAGTGAAGACGCTTCCTCATGAGTACGTTCCCGACCCGTGTACTCTAAAATCTGATTTTAAGATCGAAAACCCTTCATCGGTACCAGGACGATGCGAACATGTGTCGAGGTACATGTGTTCCATAACGATGAGCCAATATTAATGAGGACATTCTAGACCCTCCCCCGCCACCAGCTCCTAGAGCTGCCCCTCTGGTCCTTCCAAACGAGGGGTATGCTAGTGCTATTGTCCCGCCTAGAATCTGGGCAGGAAATTTTCAAATAAAAAATGTGTCACTCTTGGAGCAGCGGGGCTATTTCACCGGAGCCGCCCACTAAAATGATTACAAACATTTGAAGGGCTTCGCGGATACCTGCTGGGGTAGTAAGCAGACGAATGTCTCAGAAGATGCCTTGAGACTTCGGTTATTCCCCTTCTCTCTTCGAGGGAAGGCTCTTGATTGGATCGAGTGGCTTCCCAACCACTCCATATCCACATGGGATGAGATCGCAGACATGTTTATTGGAAAAAATTTCTCCCCTAGTCACATGGCGGCGCTCACAGATGAAATATTGGCTTTTAAGCAAGAACCCAACGAGCCTTTGCATGAGATTTGGGAGCACTACCGGACGATGGTTAAGGAATGTCCAAACAATGTCATGACTGAAGCCATGATTCAACAAACTTTCTATCGAGGAATAAACACTGTCAATCAATGTGTGGTCAATCAATTGGCCGGTGGAAACTTCATGAAATTGACTTACCCCGAGGCATGTGAGGTCTTAGATGAGAGGGCTGACACATCGTCAGCATGGCAAAGTAGAGCAAACGTACCTCAGGGTGAGTCCGGTGTCAATAGTCTTCACAAAGAACTTCAAGAACATGGGCAAGAAATTGCCGAGCTCACTACCACTATGAACCAACTTGCCAAGGCACAACTTCAACAATTACAAGGGTCGAAGCAAGGAAATGCCATGGAGGGAGTGAATGTGTTGGTGAACCAAAGAAGACCTCAGGGAAATCCAAGCAAAGAAACAATGATCAAGGTGACCAAGGACCAAGTGGGTATAGTCAAGAAGAGCCATATGATGATCAAGAAGAGGATGTCATGTATGCTAACACTTATCAAAGTCAAGGGAACAATCAAAACTGGAACAACCAAGGCAACAATCAAAATTGGGGTAATCAAAGACAACACAATTGGAACAATAAAAACAATTCACAAAACTAGGGGAACAACAACAACCAACAATGGGGGAACAATAATGAGAACAATTGGAGCGAAAACAATAACAACAACAATTGGGGTGGTAATGGTAACCGGGGGTCGGACTGTCAAAGGCCCCTGATGTACCAACAACCAAGAAATCCACCCCCGTACCAAGATCAAGGCCAAAGCTCATCAAGTAATGACATGGGGAGAATTGAACAAATGTTCAAGAAAATGATGGAGTGCAACGCGGACTCCGATGCTCAATTGGCTTCCCACAACACCTCCATTAGAAATCTTGAAGTACAAATGGGACAAATTTCTCATGCCTTGAACACACGCCCAAAGGGAGCACTACCGAGTGATACAGTGGTGAACCCCAAGGGAGGGAACAACAATAATACCGGTCATGCCATGGCGGTGACCACAAGAAGTGGAAGATGCGGTGAAGCAAGTTCTTTTAGACAAAAGAGAATTGTTGTTGATGATGATGAATTGCCAAATGATGAGTTACCAATTGAGGTTGAGCAAGTGGTGGAAGATCCAACTATTAGTGAGGTGAGAATTGATATCCATGATAATGGGGAGGATTTGCAAAGGGACGTGAACCCCTCTAGGGAACACGTGATTGATATGCCGGAACCGGTGGTCCCAAAAGCCAAGGAACCACTGCCTAGGCCCCCTCCTCCATATCCTCAAAGGTTGGCAAAGCAAAAGCAAGAGAATCAATTCAAGAAATTCATCGACATGATGAAGAGTCTTTCCATCAATGTCCCTTTGGTTGAAGCTTTAGAGCAAATGCCCGGGTATGCTAAGTTCATGAAGGACTTAGTCACAAAGAAATGGTCTATAGAGTGCGAAACCATAAAGATGGCTCACCAAGTGAGTGCCATAGTGCATTCAATGGCACCCAAGCTTGAAGACCCGGGAGCTTTTACCATTCCTTGTACAATCGGGAGTGAGGATTTTTCTAAGGCTTTGTGTGACCTCGGAGCTAGCATAAACCTGATGCCATATTCGGTCTTTAGAACATTGGGGATTGGTCAACCTAGGTATACTTCATGTGTCTTCAAATGGTGGATAGAACTATGAAGAGGCCTCTAGAAATCATTGACGATGTATTGGTGCGGGTTGACAAGTTCATTTTTCCCGCGGATTTTGTCATATTGGATTGCGAAGTGGATTATGAAGTCCCCATCATCTTGGGAAGGCCCTTCCTTGAAACAGGGAAGGCCTTAGTTGACGTGGAGGCCGGTGAGCTCACTTTCCGGGTGGGCAATGAAAAGGTTGTGTTCCATGTTTGCAAGTCAATGAAGCAGCCCAACAACACAGAAGTATGTTCTTTCATGGACCTTGTCACCGAGGTCATTATTGATGATGCAAGCTCTATGATAAATGTTGAAAATCCAGTGGAGGCAGTTTTATTGAACCATGATGACATTTTGGTGGATGGCTTAATTGAGAGCACCAATGCCCTACAAGGCCTGGGTTCTTATTCCTATGGTCCCCGAAAGCTATCCTTGGACTTGGAGAATCGGAAAAATCCTCCAATAAAGCCTTCAATTGAAGAGACACCTACATTGGAATTGAAGCCACTTCCACCACACCTCAGGTATGAATATCTTGGTCCCTCTCGTACTTTACCTGTTATACTTTCATCTTGCCTAACCCAATTGCAGGTAGACTCCACTCTAAAAGTGCTAAAGAAGAGGAAGAAGGCCATAGGATGGACACTTGCTGACATTCGGGGAATAAGCCCCGCATTTTGCATGCACAAAATCACTCTTGAGGATGGAGCAAAGCCTTTCGTAGAACACAAACGAAGGTTCAATAAAGCAATGCAAGAAGCGGTGAAGAAGGAAATAATCAAGTGGCTTGATGCAGGGGTTGTCTACCCAATCTCGGATAGTGCTTGGACTTATCTGGTCCAGTGTGTTCCAAAAAAGGGTGGCATGACAGTGGTCCAAAATGACAAAAATGAACTCATTCCAACAAGAACGGTCACAGGTTGGTGGGTGTATATGGATTACCGCAAGCTAAACAAAGTGACTCGCAAGGATCACCCCTTGCCTTTCTTGGATCAAATGCTTGATAGGCTTGCGGTTCGGGCTTTCTATAGCTTCTTGGATGGGTATTCAAGCTATAACCAAATCTTGATTGACCCGTAGGACCAAGAAAATACTACCTTCACGTGTCTGTATGGTACATTTGCCTTCTCCAGGATGCCTTTTGGACTTTGCAATGCACCCGCCACATTTCAGCGGTGCATGATGGCAATCTTTACTGATATGGTTGAAGACTTCCTCAAGGTATTTATGGATGACTTCAGCGTAGTAGGGGACTCATTTGATGAATGCTTGAGTAATCTTGACAAAGTCCTAGCTCGTTGTGAAGAAACCAACCTAGTGCTAAACTGGGGAAAATTCCATTTTATGGTGGAAGAAGGGATAGTGTTGGGCCACAAAATCTCTAGGAACGGAGTTGAAGTAGACAAGGCGAAGATTGGAGTGGTCTCTAAATTTCCACCTCCAACTTCGGTAAAGGGAGTCCGGGGTTTTCTTGGTCACGCCGGGTTCTACCTGCGTTTCATTAAGGACTTCTCAAAGGTGGTCAATCCTCTTTGCAAATTGCTAGAGAAAGATTCCAAGTTCAACTTTGATGACAATTGTATGAAGGCATTTGAGCTATTAAAGCAAAAGCTCACTTCCACGCCAATTATCACAGTACCCGATTGGAGCTCTCCTTTTGAGCTAATGTGTGACTCTAGTGATGTGGCTGTGGGAGCAGTTTTGGGCCAAAGGGTGAAAAAGATCTTTCACCCCATCTATTATGCTAGCAAAACAATGAACTCGGCACAAATGAACTACACTGTCACCGAGAAAGAGTTATTGACAATAGTCTTTGCGATGGAGAAATTTCGTCCTTATCTTATGGGTGCCAAGGTCATAGTTCACACCGACCATGCGGCACTCCGGTATCTCATGACAAAAAAGGACTCCAAAGCGAGACTCATGCGGTGGGTGTTGTTACTTCAAGAGTTCGACTTGGAGATAATTGATAGAATGGGAAGTGAAAACCAAGTGGCTGACCATCTCTCCCGATTGGAGGAACAAGGTCGACCTTATGATGGGCTTGAAATTGATGACAATTTCCCGATGAACAACTTCTTTCTGTGTCAATGCAAGAAATGCCATGGTTCGCAGACATTGCCAATTATCTTGTCACTGGTGTTGTTCCTCTTGAGCTCTCTTCCAACCAAATGAAGAAACTTAGGAGGGATAACATGGATTTCTATTGGGATGAACGATACTTATTCAAGATTTGCACTGACAGTGTCATCCGGCGATGTGCACCAGAAGAAGAACAAATGCGGATTCTTGAGTCATGCCACTCCTCACTTTATGGTGGTCATCATGGAGGGGCAAGGATTGCTTCAAAGGTGTTGAGTTGTGGTTTCTTTTGGCCTACATTGTACAAATATGCTAGTGACTTAGTCAAGGATGTGACGAATGTCAAAGAGCAGGGGGGATTTTGAAGAAAGATGAGATGCCTCTCAATACCATTCTCGAAGTGGATATTTTTTATGTATGGGGTATCGATTTTATGGGCCCGTTTGTTAGCTCTTGTGGGAACACATACATTCTCGTGGCAGTTGACTATGTTTCTAAATGGGTTGAAGCCGTGGCTCTACCCAACAATGAGGCCCGGAGTGTTATTGCATTTCTCAAGAAGAGCATTTTTACAAGGTTTGGCACACCTCGTGCAATCATTAGTGATGGGGGGTCGCATTTCTGTAATAGAGCTTTTGACACTTTGCTTGCAAAGTATGGTGTCAATCACAAAGTTTCCACTCCTTATCATCCCCAAGCGAGTGGCCAAGTTGAAGTCTCAAACAGGGAAATCAAGAATATATTGTCAAAGACGGTCAATGCAAATAGGACCGATTGGTCAAAGAAGTTGGATGACGCTCTATGGGCTTATAGGACTGCTTACAAGACCCCGATCGGTATGTCTCCGTACCGGTTGGTGTTTGGAAAAGCTTTCCATCTACCGGTTGAGTTAGAGCACAAGGCCATGTGGGCTTTGAGAAAGTTGAATCTTGAATGGGATGTGGCATCCAATATTTGTGTGGAGCAGCTTAATGAACTTGATGAATTCAGATTCCATGCTTACTCCCGTTCGTCCTTGTACAAGGACAAAATGAAGTACCTTCATGATAAATATGCTCGTGGCAAGGAGTTCAAAGTAGGTGATTTGGTTCTCTTGTTCAACTCTCGGTTACTTCTATTTTCGGGAAAGCTTAAGTCGAAATGGAGTGGACCTTTTGAAGTTGTGTTTGTGACTCAGTTTGGTGCACTTGATCTAAAGAACAAAAGTGGGGAGATTTTCAGAGTTAATGGGCACATGTCAAGCACTACCAAGGCAACATTGATGACAGCCATGTAGTGGCACTTCTCCATCTTAAGTGAATTGAGGGTAACCTGCGTCGTGCCGCGACGTTAAATCAGGCGCTTCTTGGGAGGCAACCCATGTGTTTTTCTTTTTCTTTTTCTTTGATTTTCTTTGTAGTGTAGGATCTGTTTTTGGACTAACTAGTTGTGGGATGTTGTAGGGTTATTTTGATGCAGTGCACAGGGCTAAGTAGGAAAAATAGCTCTCTGAAGTTTGCAATGCGGACCGCGGTGAATTTTGTGCGGTCCGCAAAGCTGTCTCACCAGAAATTCACTCTCTGAAGTTGCCACCGCGGCCGCACTTCCATTTTGTGCGGTCCGCGGTGGACCACTGCGGCCGCACTACATTTTTGTGCGGTCCGCGGTAAGCAAGTGCCCAGTCCCAGCAAAGTTGAGCACCGCAGATCGTGGTCATTTTTTGCGGTCCGCGGTGGGGGTAAGTAACGTGGGTCCCATGCCAAAATTCTATAAATAGAGCCTAAGGGTCTCATTTTACACTTTTCTCTCCTTGCTATCTCAACAGTGAAAATTTCACTGTGCATCACCCTTGCTAATTTCAAGTGATTCATCTCATTCATCTCATCTTCATCCTACATCTAGTAAGTTTCATTTTGTCCCCCTAACTTCTTAATTTTGTATTTTCTTGTTTAATTAGTATGTGTAGGGGTTGTTTCACAATGCTTAATTTAGACCCATTTTAATTAATTACACTGATTAAACACCTAGGGTGTCAATAACATGTGCATTTAAACTTGAATTAAAAGTAAAATTGAAACCCTAGGATGAGACTCTGTGCGGTCCACGGTGCTTTTGTGCGGACCGCGGTGATTTAGTATCACACAAGTCCCAGATGAGGACCGCGGACTGCGGTACATTTTTGTGCAGTCCGCGATTCTTTTTGTGCGGTCCGCGATGATCATCTTCAGAGAGTGGGTATTCTGAACCCCACCTCAGTGCAGACTGCGGTTCTTTTTGTGCGATCCGCGGTGCCTTAATGCGTACCGCGGTTCTTTTTGTGCGGTCCGCGATGATCATCTTCAGAGAGTGGGTATTCTGAACCCCACCTCAGTGCAGACTGCGGTTCTTTTTGTGCGATCCGCGGTGCCTTAATGCGTACCGCGGTTCTTTTTGTGCGGTCCGCGATGACCTTTTTCAGAGTGTTGGTAGTCTGAACCCCACCTTAATGCAGACCACGGTTGTTTTTATGCGGTCCGCGATGCCTTAATGCGTACCGCTGTGCATTTTATGCGGTCCGCGGTCTGCAACTTCTGCAAATCCAACTCCAAATACCTGCTACCTTTGTGTTCACTAATCTACTGCTTGGCCACTAACAAACTTTACATGAATTCAACTTGCAGATTATGATTCAATCAAGAGGTGGTGGTCGAAAACCAAGCGGAAAGGGAGAATCCTCCTGGGGGAGAGGCAAAGGAATGATCAAATTAGCCCCTCAAGTCCGGCAAGCCATAAAAACCACCAGAAAAACAATCAGAGCCTTAGATAGAGCTGCTTCCCAATCAGGAAGTGAGTATGCACCCTCCGGAGAGGCATCTGATTCAGAGTCAGTACCAGAGTTTTTCCCAGACTTTCCGGAGAGGTTCAGATTGACAAATGAACCTTCCGACTCCCCTCATGCCCAATCATCAGAATATTCTGAGTCGTCTGAGGGCTCAGCTGCAGGGAGTGATCATCAATACTCCACCTCACCCACAACTTCACTATCGGGTGAGCACTCTGAAGAAGAAGAAGTAGGGATGAACCCCAAACAAGGGAAATTTAGAGAACACGAAATCCTGAAGCATGGCAAGATCGGTTTGTGAGTGAACCGGTCTTTCATAAATTCTGGGAATGGTGGCCTGAGAAGAAATTGATCCTGGAGCGAAAGTTCATCAAAAGAGATCTTCTTCCAGACAACCCTAATGTGCTAAAACAGTTCATAAAAAAGAAAAGGATGGGACTACTTCAATTGCCGGGTGGTGGAGGAAAATGAGCGCCTAGTCAAGGAGTTTTACACTAATGTTGCCTATGTTAAACAAAACTCCAAAGCGACTAAGGTGTGGAATCTGACAGTGTTGTTTGATGGGAATGCAATAAATGGGTACCTTGACTTTGATGATGAGGATGAGTCGAAGTACTTTGAGAAGTTGAACCTGGGGGATGATGCCCGTCCATGGCTAGCTCAACATTTGGCAATCCCGTGTACCACCCCAGACTGGTTGCAAGCAGGGAAGGTGATTCTGAGGAGAACATTAAACTTTGAAGCTAAATGTTGGGAGACATTCGTGTGTAGCAGGATAGACCTCACCTTTCACAAAAACTCTCTTCCTCTCAGTCTTGCTGTGCTGGTGGCCTCAATCATGGAAGGGTACCCTATTAACGTCGGGAATGTAATGTCATAGGTAATCAGTCGGGCGGTGAATGAAGGCGACAAATCCTACCCTTTCCCCAACTTCTTGACTATGTACTTTGAGGACCAAAAGGTAGAGGGGAGGAAGTTTGATGTAAAGGTGAATCCAAAGGCTCCGTTCTCCTGGTACAACCTTCAGGGTGATGACAACCCCAAGAGCAATAATTTCAAAGGAAAAGCCACTGTTTCCACTAGCCAATCTGAAGCGCCAGCGGTTGTAGTGGCATCTACTCACCCTGCCTCAGCCACCCCAGACATTGCTCCAGGCCCCTCCACTTCAGCAACCCCAGGCATTCCTTCATCACGGGCATACCCTCTGACTTCCCACCGACTGAGCCAGACACTATCCAGTATCAACAACTGGATGCAGGCAACTACTTCTAAGCTGTCTGTCCTTTCTACGACGGTGGCATCCCAAGTTGCACCTTCTCCGCCACAGGTCCCACAGTCCGTGGAGGAAACTCTCAATGAGCTTTTGGGCAACCAGAAGAAGATCCTTGAGAACCAAAAGTTGATTCTGGATGCTGTTGGCAATCATGGAAATGCACTGAAAGAGCTTTCCAAGGAGACTAAGAAGTTGAGGAAGACACGTGCCTCCAAGGAGTCAGTGAAGAAGTTAAGGAAGGAGGCAGATAAGCTGAAGGAAGATCACTTGCCATTAGACCTGATGTTGCATGATCCTGCTGCCCAGCCTGAGTCAGAGCCGGAGATAGAGAGGTCACCAAAGAGGAAGAGAGTGATTCCCAGTACTGAGGGTATTGTTATAGAGTTGGCGGACCCGCAGGAAGGTACCTCGAGTCAGCCACAACTGCCAGTACAGGCCCATGTTACAAAGTAGATTCAAGTTCCGATTGAGACATAGGGTTCTGAGGACCAGTCATAGGCTCCCATGCAGTACACAGATCCCGGGACCCATACTCAGGATCCTATGCAGACGGAGGGCCTATAGGGAGTTTCTCTTTACTTTTTCTCCTTCTATTTGTGCTATTTTTGGTTAGTTCGCATTGTGGACAATGCTAGCTCTCATTTGAGGGGGTAGCCCTATTTTGGATTTGGATGACTGTACATATTTGATACTATTTTTATTATACTTTCTTCTTTTTTGCTTTTGGTATGTACATAACTTTACAATTCTAGTACTTTTCATATTTCGTACATTTGGTCTGTATATAAAGTTACTTTCTGATGTATATATTCATTCCCCCTTATGTATATTCGATTAATTCCCCTCTTGTATATATTCATTCTACTTTACGCATTTTACTTCCCGCATTGTTCCTTTTCATAACTTCTTATTTTAATTTCGTAGCTTCTTGTTTTGATTTTTCACGTGCAATAAGCCTTTGGTTTTCTTAATGCCAAGGTTCTTTCCAAAGGTGGAATTTGTGTGAAACGGGTGGCTCTTCCCGAGGATGGATGGTGTGACAACCTTCTTAAGGGTTTGAGTCTGTTTTTCTTTTTGCCTTTTGTGTAAATAATAGTTAGTGAGTAATGGTGCCTCAAGCAAAGCTTCACTTCGGCCTAATACATTTGCCTTTGATCCTATGGTCAAAAACAAATCGTTGTGTTTAGGATGGTGAAAGTTGTGACCTTGAGACTCTTGTGTTGACCGATAATCATCAAGTAGTTTTTCGGGACCATTGTGTTTCTCAAATCATAGCTAAGGTCGTTGTGGGACCCCAACTCTTTTTCTTTAGCAATCCCATAGCTTGAGTGGTGAGAATTTGAATTGCAAGTCCAAGTCCCGTGCCATTAGTCTAGAACTTGCCCTGAATGTCTGTCAAGGAGAAATCCTTAGTGTAGTTTGACTTGAGATGTGATTATAGGCTCTCCTTGATCTGAATGATGACTTGAACATTTCCATAGCCTACTAACGATAATTTCCCTAGTCAACCCTTTTGAGCCTTAGACCTTTTTCTTTCAAAAACCATGATACAAGCCTTTACCCGTTCTGACCCTCTCTTGGCACCCCTTCTTTACAACGTAAGTTTGGGGGAGAAACGAGGAATAAAACAAAGTGAAAAAGAAGGTACAAAAGGAAGAAAAGGAAAGGCAATGAAAAAGAAAGAAAAGAAATTCAAAAAGTCAAAAAGAATGAACAATTTAGAAGAAGTAAAGGGAATCAATGAAAGAAAAGAGATTAAAGGTGTGGAATGCTTAAAAAGGAGAAAAATGATTGAAATGAACAAGAAAGGAGTGAAATTATGTTTCTCTAACCCCTCAGAAAGAGTTTAATGACTCAAGAATTCAAGAGAATGTGCACAAAAAGTGAAACAAATGAAGTGCTTAAGGGAAGATGGTACCTACCTAGACCAAATATTTCCTACCCTGAACCAGAAGCCTTCATCATGTATCCACAAAAGTCCTATATGATATTGAGTTGAGTGAAGCTTACATTAGTGGCGACTCACATAAGGGGCAAGCCTATGGTACTTTGAGCCGGACTTGAGTCGTTTTCTTGAGAGAGATGAGTGAACTCTCATTATCCTCGTTCTGAGTGTTACAATCTTAAATAGAGGTCTGCTTAGGGAGAGTTGAGGAGTATGAGTTTGGGTTCCACAATGACCAAAGTAGTAGTAAGAGCTTCGTTGATGAGTCAAGTCAACTCTTGATGCTCTTATGTAGCACTGAAATCCATGGTGTTAAAAGGTCAAATGTTGTTAATGATTCATTTTGCATTGAGGGAAATTGTTAGTCCCAATTGATGCTAGAAGAGGTTACCTTAGGACAATTGAATTTTCTTGGACTTACTCAAAAATGGGTGAAGCTTATTTTGTTTGCTTGAGGACAAGCAAAAGCTTAAGTTTGGGGGAGTTGATAACTAGGGATTTTACCTTAATTTACACTCTTTCTTTCTTAAGTTTTGGATGAAATGTTATGCAAAATAGTCCCAAAGGCTTACTTGTTATTCTTGTTGCAGGGTTTAGTCAAAAAGAGTGACAAATAGTCAAAAAACTGCTTAAAAAGGAGTAAAACATGCATAAGTACCAAGAACAAGCACAAGCAAAATCCATCTGACCAGTGCGGACCGCAGTCCACTTTATGCGGTCCGCAGTGAAGAGATTCAGAGAGTACATTTTGAAGGCCAAACCACCGCGGACCACAGTCCACTTTGTGCGGTCCGCACAGAAGAGATTCAGAGAGTACATTTTGAAGGACAAACCACCGCGGACCGCAGTCCTTTTTGCGCGGTCCTCACTGAGGAGATTTAGAGAGCATTAATTTTAAAGGCCAGAAGACCAACGCGGACCGCAGTCCATTTTGTGTGGTCCGCACTGAATCCACCGCGTCCACGGTGACCAAGTTCAGAGACTCAGTTTTTCAAGCCAAAGACCTCAGTGCGACAGTCCATTTTGTGCGGTCCGCGGTGACCCCGCAGGGGTATTATTGTCCAGAAAATTCGGCTTTGTATAACTAGTTTCTTTTCCCATTTTTAGGTCAGATTTTTTACTCTGATATATTCAAGAGCTCGTGGACGATATTGTTACGCTATTTTGAGTAATTTTAGAAGTGTTTTAACATTGAATCTTTCAATTTTAGTTTGTAATGAAATTATATGGGTTATTCTTCATCTATTACTCTGATTTCTTCTCTTATCATGAGTAGCTAAACCCATTAGCTAGGGTTGTGTCTCAACCCTTGTGTATGTGTTTGATGGGTCCTTTAAATTAAGATTTAGATGTTTATGGGTAATTGGTATTTGGGCTGATTTATGGTTTTCATGTTAAATTAGTGGTTGCAAACACTAACTGGTGTTTATTTGACTTGGGTTCTTCTTGAGAAAGAGAACTTGAGTCTAGAAAATCAGTCCAACAAGGAATTGGGACGTATTCAAGAGATTGATAGTCCCAATTAACGGGTTAAACATAGAGATAGTAAAACCCTACTTGAGCCTATATTGCTTGTATGATTTTGACACCCAATTGGTCTTGAGAGAGAGGCAGTTAGGGCAAAGCCACCAATCTACCAAGAGGTGTAGAGTGGGTAATCCTGTGCATTGGCTATATCACAATCCCTTTTATGACATTCTTTCCTTAGGTATTGGAATCCCGTTGAGTACTCACCTAGGAGAAAGTCATAGCACTAGTCCTCTTTATCTATTAAGAAAACAATCAAAAAGACATTAGTTTGTTAATTAGCTATTTGCAATTAGTCTAAACCGTAGTCTAATATAAAACCAAAAGTATGAAAAGTGCAATTAAGAGCATGAAACACTACTAGATCACTTAGGAACTCAACTCCCACAATCATAACTCCCTGTGGATTCGATCTTGACCCGTTTGGGTAAAAGCTGCATTGACCCCCATCTTGCTACTATTTAGTAGTGTAGGTGGGCGCCGATCACATATATATCTTGATACTCCTTCACCCCGGTCCTATATTGACAAGGGCTTCTCAACTTTAAAGTCATCGACAATTGAACAACTCCCGAGGACAAACATTTTCAAGGGAGGCTCGGCAACCGGTTCATCGGTAGTCATGCCAGGAGCGGACATCTCGAGGATGACCACATCAGAAGTGGTCTCCTCGATTTCAGCGGTCGGCTGCGAAGAAGAAGAAGCAACTTGTTGGAACAAATTTGGAAGTTTTAGCCATTGTTATCTAGGAAAAGCTTGAAAAGTATGAAAAGGGTTGAAAAATAAAAAGTCAAGTGCACTGATTTGGGGAAAAATTAGGTAAAAACTTGCAACTTACTGAGACGTCTTGAAGAACATAGATAAAATATTAGATTGTGAAGATGGGTAACTATATCCAGAAAACTCAATGGTAGAAGCTTGGCCAAAAGGTAAAAGATGAACGAAGGAGGAAAGTATTTATAAAGGTTTCCTGTTGTTTCGCATTCAGGGATGACCTCCCAATGGCTGATGCGTGTTTGAAATCATAATGACACGATTGAAGAGACGTTTCATATTTTTTATCATTTCTGTCACGGTGTATTAGAGAAGGAATCGAAGTGCATATGTTGTTTCTCATTATTTCAGTAAACTTACTCTTTGAGAAACGAGGGGACTATCAGTATACGGGTAAAACTGAGCTCGTTGGACACCTCAATTTTTGATGAAGTAAACAGAGCAGAGACATGATCGTAAGGAGCCCGAATCGGGGCAAGGAGCCCCTCGATTCAGGGTCCGGGAAAAACACCTGCCCTCATAAGAATTGGGGCCACATCCCCAGGTCCGATTCGATTACCAGATAATCAAGCACGACTAACAAAGGGCCGTGATATGCTTTCCCGACCAAATATCACAGCGTGAATCTCGGCACGTATCGGCACAAAATCGATCACTAAGACCGCACCAAGATGTTGTTATTCCTAATCCCACCTTTAAACCCTCCATATTGTTCTCTTATATACGCTAGGAGTGGTGGTACTCAACAACTTCCTAAATATGTCTCTCTCTCGAGCAATATACACACTAAATAGGCACAATCAATTGATGGCCATTCAATTAATAGCAATAAACACGTAGTTTAACAAGTAGACAAATCCAACGACTCAATTATATAAAAACGTAATAAGAATTCATCCTACAAAAGTTTCTATCAAAACCCTAGACAAATTAGTCATTCTGCTTACCCTAAAATTCGAGTAACAATTAAACTTATACTGTGGTTTTAAGGATACGTGATTTAATCCAATACCAGTTGATAAACAATGAACTAAATATATAGATTTATAGTGAAATAAATCATACCAGTATTCTAGCAGTACTTCAACCTCGATTCGAGATGTTCTCGAGGTTGGGTAACAAGGACAGTAAAGAATAAAATAAACAGTGATGAATAATAATGAAAAGTGAGTAAAATAGAGAATATCGTATGTATGTATTCTTTATCAGTGAATGATGATGGATTTACAAGTGAATGGGATCCCTCTTTATATAAAAGAGGAATCCTAAATAAGGTACAATTCTAATAGCAGAAATAAGTCCCACGATTGGCGTCGATAACCGCTTGATTCGATCTGCTGCAGGATTTTTACCATGATCTTCATCCGGTTTCTCCTATCTCGCTATTCTGTTATTACACTTCACTCGAAGTCACTCATGCTCGATCTCGATCTTCAGCAAACACTTCAATTTCCATGCTAAATATTCTATCTTCGAACTCAGGCCTGGTCCAATACGAGCTTACCTTCGAGGCAACTCCTATGCCTACAAAATCGGATATTTTCACGACCCGAAATCCCACCTTCAGGCCGTGATGGTGTCTAACGTTGAACGTGCTAGACAAGACAACATTTTGAATAATTAAACTCATCAACAGTTAAAATGAACAAGATAACTAAGTCAACTGTGATTAACAATATGAAAGTTAAACAGATTTCAAAACTATATAGCAAGCCTCGAAATAAATCCCGTAAACATAACCCAGAACTGGTGTCACTAACTCACGAACAGTCTAAAAGATTACTAAATACAAAGGTCTGAAAATAAATACATATAAATGTCTTTGAACTATAGAATAAGACAGGGCTGAAGAAGAAAGATAAGAGGTGACGCCAAGGCCCACGAACGTCTGCGGGACTACCTTGATGTCTCCTGAATAAACTGAAGGATACTCCCTCCGTCAATGTCCACCGGGTCCGGCTGCGTAGTTTGCACAATATAAAGATGTGCAGGTGTAGCATTAGTACAACCGACCCCATGTACTGAGTAAGTGCCGAGCCTAACCTCGGTGAAGTAGTGACGAGGCTAGGACACGACAACAAATAATACCTGAGAAGTTCAATAATATAACAGGAAGAAATGATAGGAAATAAGCAAGTAAACACAGGTACGGGGAGAACATGCTGGGGATAAAGGGAGTAACAATTTCCAAAACAGCAGAATAAGATAAGAACTGAAATGTATAAGTAAAGGCAGGAATTAGCAGCTCGAAACAAGTAAATACACAGAAAAAGGCACGACATGACCCCTCGTGCATAACCTCACAATCGCTCGGCACGGAATGTCCCCTCGTGCATAATATAATAAAAAAATCACTCGGCACATAATGTCCCCTTGTGAAATAAATAATAAACACTCAGCACGACATGTCCCATCGTGCGATAAATAATAAAATCACTCGGCACGGAATGTCCCCTCGTTCATAGCCTCACAGTCACTCGGCCACAAAATGTCCCCTCATGCATAATATATGATAACAACAGCAATTTGGTATGAAAAATTAAACAGTAAGAAAACCTCAAATGTACAGAAATGATCAACAAAATTATATCATACAGAGCCCCAAGCGACTTACTCGGGGCCATGACAGCAGGTCACCTGCCTTCTCTACCAACTTTTTATGAGGAGGCCATAAGGGAGGCTTGGGAGTTGAAGACCCCCGATATAGGCGAGACGATACCTTTAGGTATTGCTTCACCGAGGTCGACGATGCCTCAGATCTCAGCGATGCTTCAATTCTCTTTGAAGAGGGCCAGCGTCTTCTATATCGGGTAAGCATTAGCTGATGCAAATTCCTTTCTTATCTTTTTTTCTTTAAGTCTGACTTGCATCTTCCTTTTTTGTGTAGGACTTCGCCAAGTCTCGAGCCGACCTGGTCCAGCATGAATACGATCTCCAGAAAATCTCGGAGGAGAGGTACACCTTGAAGCTTCTTTGCGGCCAAAAGGATGAGGCTCTAAGGACCTTCAAGCGGATCTGGCCAAGGCTCGTATAGAGAAGGCCGAGATAGATAAGCAGGCAACCATCCTTTTGAAAAAGTATAGACTCCCCCCAACTGTGGAGGCTAATACTTCACTATCTCAGCTACAACAAAAGGTTGAAAAGATCGAGCTGCTTCGGGGAAAATTCGATCAGGTCAAGGCAGATTGTGATTAGTGGAAGGAGAATATGGATCGCCTGGCTGCGGAAAAAGAGACTAACAAACTTTCATCGGTCGAGGTTCAACTTTGGGGCATCAAAGAGAAAAGCTCAGCCCAAGCCAAAAAGAACGAGGAGCTTGAAGCCAGGCTTGTTGAGGCCAAGGTGGAGATCGAGAAGACAAAGGTCATGGCGGACAAGTCCATTGCCATGTACCGGACTGATGCTGAGGCTGCTTAAACACAGCTAAGGGAGGCTTCTGATCGAGAGCGATGGAGCAATGACTTGGCAAAGTGCCAATCCCGGAGGGAGACCCTCGAGGAAATCCATGCTCAAGGTTTTGACCTCTCTGAGGAGATAGCCCAAGCCAAGGCTCTCGAAGCCGATGCCAGGCTGCTCGTCTTCTCCGATGAGGAATAGGATGATGAAGAAGGTAGTCGAGGCAGATTCGACGAGGGGCCTGAAAGAGAAGTTACTCCCGGAGAAGTTGTTCCCGAAGAAGAGGCCGACCTCAACCGTAGTTAGGACTTAGTTTCTTTTTCTTTCTTTTTGTAAGACCTTGATCGGTCTTTTTATATATCCTCATTTATATAAAAGAAAACTTCTTTTGAAAGCCTTCTTAGTTTTATGTTTAAATATGTTTTGTGCCTTTGCCTTGTGAAATTTCTTATTGCTGTAACTTCAATAATCGAGTGAGCATTAGCTCGAACCTAAGAGTAGAACAAACCCTTAGGTTTTTAAGTTAAGCGGGGGCGATTCCCCGAGCTCAATAATATGTTCGAGATTTTGATTTCGTATGGCTTGATCGAAGCCATAACTGCATTGTTTTTATAACTAAGTTCGAGTAAATTTTGAACTTAGAATAGAACAAACCCTTAGGGTTTTTATCAAATAATGATTAAGTTTCGAACTTACAGTAGCATACCCCTTAAGGTTTTATCTCAAATAATGATGAATCTTCGAGCTACACTTAAGTCAGTTTTATTCGAGCTCGGAATAGTGGAACCCTTAGGTCTGAATTGAGTTAGAAAAAGATCTCGAACTCTAATTGTATTGGCCCTTAGGCTCTTTAGATTGGGCCGATATGGCCTCTAAAATATGGCTATTATTTCCCTCTTTCGGCTTAAAAGACTTAGTAAAAATTTCTTTATGCCTTAGCATGTATTTATTTACCCATTGGGTTTGGGGGTTCGATGTCGATTGAAACTCCTTTGCTTTTTGTGCCTTAGAACGTTTGTGTTAAGATAATTTGATACCTCTTAAGGTTTTTTGAGGGATGATTTTATCGAAACCTTTTCGATTGTTTGCCGAGGGTAGCCTTTTTTAACCGTTTTTTCAAAGAATTTGAAGGCCTATTTTTATTGCGGTATTCAGACGTCTCCGATCCGCGTTATTTCAGTTATAGCCTTTAATTCGGTCGTAGCCTTTGGGTATGCCTTTTGGTCTTATTTACCAATAACATTTAGAATTTGTTTGAAATGTTAGTCCCCCAAAATGGTGGCCTCGAGGGGTTCCCCTTTGAGGTCTTACGAACTTGAGTTTAGATAACTTGAATATGCCTATCGCCAGTGGCACTCCCCGAGTGTTTGAGGTATATTTGCACTTGGATCTTGAGCCATTTCTCACAAAATCATAAGTATGAGGTTTGTATGGCAGAGAATTTTCTTCGAGACACAAAATGTTTGATGAAGAAAGAATGCTTCTTTGAATAATTTATACATGCGTACATGTTTTGCCATCAGGGCTTCGACTAATCTATATGGACACGGTTCACTCGACCGTTTGTCCCATTACAAAGTTTCCCTAACGAGGCCCTTTGACATGAAGTACTTTTCTCGAAAATATAACATTTGAGGGTGATGCCCCCAGTATTCGAGGTTGATTTCAAAGAAACCTTGGATACTGTATAATTTTCCTCATGTAGCACATAATTGTTGCCTCATTAAAAACCTCATCGGAAAAACCCATTTGGGATAAAATCCAATCTAAGGGAAAAAGAGTGCAACACGTACTTTAAAACTTGAGGTCTCGATGTCTTTGGTCGAACTCCTGCAATAAGTTAGCGTCGAATATATAAATGAAATAAGAGAGAGAGTTATACCTTAGCAATAATATCGTTTGAGAAGTGATATGTTCCAATATGTTGGTAGTGGTTCACCGTCCATCGTTCCGAGTTTATATGACCTTTTTCCGACTATGTCGAGGACTTGGTAGGGTCCTTCCCAATTCGGGCCGAGCTTTCCTTCATTAGGATCTTGAGTGTTGATGGTGACTTTCCTTAGGACTAAGTCCCCGACTCTGAATTGGCGAAGGTTGTCTCTCCTATTGTAGTACCTTTCGATTCGTTGCTTTTATGAAGCTATTCGAACGAGCACATCTTCTCATTTTTCATCTAATAATTCGAGGCTAGTATTCATAGCCCCGTGGTTTAATTCATACGTTGTATGTCGAAACCTGGCAATGGGTTCTCCGACTCCAACTAGAATCAAGGCTTCGGATCCATATACTAAGGAAAACAGAGTTTCTCCTGTAATGGACTTCGATGTAGTTTGATATTCCCAAAGGACTTCGAGTAGAATTTTTGTCCATTTCCCTTTAGCTTCGTTCAACCTTTTCTTCAGGTTTTGGATGATAGTATTGTTCGTCGATTCGGCCTGTCCGTTCCCACTAGGGTGATACGACATTGACAATAACCTTTTTTATTTTATGGTCTTCGAGGAATTTCGTCAATTTGCTGCCGATAAATTGTTTACCACTGTCGCATACTATTTCTGTGAGTATTCCGAATCGACACCCGATGTGATCCCAGATTAAATCTATAACCTTTTTCTCTCTGACCTTCTCGAAAGCATGTGCTTCAACTCATTTAGAGAAATAGTCAGTCATAAATAAAATGAACTTAGCTTTACCTGGGGCCGATGGCAGAGAGCCGACGATATCCATCCCCCATTTCATGAATGGCCATGGAGATAAGATCGAATGAAGTTTCTCCCCGGGTTGGTGGATCATCAGTACAAACCTTTGACATTTATCACATTTTTTAACAAACTTTTTAGAATCTTTCTCCATGTTATCCCAGTAGTATCGTGCTCTAATGACTTTGCGAATTAGTGGCTCGGTGCTGGAGTGGTTCCCATAAGTTCCTTCATGGACCTCTCGTAGAACATAATCGGTGTCTCCTGGTCCCAAACACACTGCCAATGGTCCATCAAATGTCCTTCTGTATAATGTTCCATCTTCGGCCAATGCAAAACGAGCAACTTTAGTTCGTAGGGCTCTCGATTCTTTAGGGTCCAATGGGAGCTTTCCATCATCAAGTACTCGATGTATTTATTCCTCCAGTCCCAGGTTAAGCTTGTGTAATTTATCTTGGCATGTCCTTCCTCGATCACGGAGCTCAAGAGTTGAACGACAGTCCCCGAGTTGATCTCATCTTCCTCGACCGATAACCCCAAATTTACAAGTGCATTGGCCTCACTGTTTTGTTCTCGAGGTACATGTTGTAGAATCCATTCCTTGAAATGGTGTAGAGTTACTTGCAACTTGTCCAAATACCTTTGTATTCTATCTTCTCAAACTTTGAAGGTTTTGTTTACTTGGTTCACCACCAGTAAAGAGTCACACTTGGCTTCGATGACTTCTGCTCCTAAGATTTTAGCTAGCTCGAGACCTGCAACCATGGCCTCATACTCGGCCTCGTTGTTAGTCAATCTAGAAGTTTTGATAGATTGCCTAATAGTTACCTGTGGGCGGCTTCAAAATGATACCTAGACCGGACCCCTTCACATTCGAAGCACCGTCTGTGAAAAGGGTCCATACCCCCGATGATGTACCTGATTTTAACAAGAGTTCCTTTTCAACTTCGGGTATGAGGGTCGGCGTGAAATAGGCCACGAAGTCTGCTAAAATTTGAGACTTGATGGTCGTTCGGGGTTGATATTCGATATCGTACCAACTAAGTTCGACGACCCATTTGTCTAATCGACCAGATATTTCGGGCTTGTGAAAAATATTATGGAGGGGATAAGTGGTTAAGTCACATATGGGGTGACACTGAAAGTATGGTTTTAACTTTCTAGAGGCGCTTATCAATGCAAGTGCCAATTTTTCTAAGTGTGGATATCTAGTTTATGCTTCTCCTAAGGTTCGACTTACATAATAAACAGGAAATTGCGTACCTTGCTCTTCTCGGACTAGGACACCACTTACCGCTATATCGGATACTGCCAAGTACTAGTAAAGTTTCTCATTTGCTTTCGGAGTGTGAAGTAGTGGCAGGGTCGGTAGGTATCGCTTCAATTCTTCCAATGCCTATTGGAATTCCGAAGTCCAAGCGAAATCGTTCTTCTTTTTTAGTAAAGAGAAAAATATGTGGCTTTGATCCGATGGCCTCGAGATGAATCGGCCCAAGGCGGCTATCCATCCAGTCAGCCTTTGTACGACTTTTACATTGTCCATTATGGTGATGTCTTCGATGGCCTTTATTTTATTGGTGCTGATCTCGATCCCCCGATTCGATACCATGAAACCAAGGAACTTGCCCGAAACGGCCCCGAAAGCACATTTCTCGGGGTTGAACTTCATGTTATACTTCCTTAAGATCTCAAACATTTCCTACAAATGAGCCAAATGGTCCTCTCTGCGCAGGGACTTAACTAGCATGTCATCAATATAAACTTCCGTCGACTTACCTATTTGTTCTTCGAACATTTTATTTACTAGGCGTTGGTAAGTAGCTCACGCATTCTTTAGCCCAAAGGACATTAAATCATAACAAAATGTCTCATACATGGTGATAAACAAAGTCTTTTCTTGGTCTTCCGGGTTAATTTGGATTTGATTGTACCCAGAATAGGCATCGAGAAAAGTAAGGATCTCATGACCAGTCGCGGCATCGATCATTCGATCGATGTTAGGCAGTGAAAAAGAATATTTGGGACATGCTTTGTTTAAATACTTATATTCTACACACATTCTAAGTTTGTTCCCTTTTTTAGGGACTACAACTACATTGACTAACCATTCGGGGTATTTTTCCTCCCGAATGCACCCTATTTTGAGAAGTTTAGTGACCTTGTCCTTGATGAATGCATGTTTTACCTCGGACTGGGGCCTTCTCTTTTGCTTGACCGGTCTGAACTTAGGGTCCAGTCTCAGTCGATGCGTCGTTATCTCTAGGTATACCTTTCGCTCGAGCTGGTTCTCGACCAACATAACCTATTCCAGCTCTTCGACCGTTGATTTGGTGGCGTCTGAATCTTCGGCAACAACAAAGGTTCGAGGGGTTAGAAAATCCTCCTCTTCTCCTTCTATCACTTGTTTCTCCGATTCAGTTAAAGATGGTGGCGGTGATTGCTATTTGGCTCCCTGTTTACCTTTGATGTTCAATTTTTACGATGTTGACAAAGTCTATATCGACGTTACCTCATCGGCCAAAACATTTCCTTTGCAGCATGTTGTTCCCTGTATACTATTTTTACACCGTCTGACGTCGAGAATTTCATCATCTGGTAGAGGGTCGAGATATTGCCCTCATGTTATGGATCCAAGGCCTTCCGAGCAAGGATTGTACCTCATGTCACCCTCGATTACGTGGAATTTGGTATCTTGGATGGTTCCAACCACGTTCACCGGTAGGATAATCTCCCCCTTAGTTGTTTCACTGGCCATATCGAAGCTGTTTAAGACTCGAGCTGCAGGTATGATTTGATCTTGTAGGACGAGCTGTTCCACGACCCTTGATCATCGTTATGGGGCTGAGAGATGCCTTCTGCTTCTTCGTCATTGAATGATAAGGTGCCTTCGGGCACATAATCTCCGGTTCATTTCTCCCTGGTGATTGATACCTTAGTACGTTTGAATATGGGGCCTTGTGGAACGTCGACCCCACGGACGTTCATATGAATAACATGTTGGGGCTCTTCCTGTTCATTCTTCCTATTAGCGTCCCTTTCCCTGAAATGATTTTTGGCTCGATCGCTGAGGAATTCTCGAAGGTGGCCCTCGTTGAACAGACGGGCTATCTCCTCCCTTAATTGCCTGCAGTCCTCGGTCCTATGACCATGCGTGCCATGATACTTACACATCAAATTTGAGTTTCTTTGGGAAGGATCGGTCTGTATGGGTCTGGGCCACCTAGTGTCCTTGATTCTTCCGATAGTCGACATAATGCCTGATGCATCAATGCTAAAATTATATTCCGATAGTCGAGGTGCCTCTGTGGGATCTACATACTTTTCAAAACCACTTTTTCTCATAAGTCCTCGAGAACTCTATCCGCGATCACTCATTCGATCATTCCGAGCGGAATTGCATCCTGGACCATTGTTCCTTCGGTCTGCAATATTTGGTTGGTATCGGTCTTTGTTCGACCTCGGCTCCCTGTTGACGTCCCTCTAATTTTTACCTGTCGACCTATTTGGATGTACCAAACCGGAAGGAGCTCCTAATCGGTCGTCCTCGACCCTGATCTTCGATTGATATCGATTGTGTACATCTGCCCAAGTTACAACTGGATACTTGATAAAATTTTGTTTCAACTGACGTGATGCTATCGAACTCCGTTCATTCAACCCCTGGGTGAAAGCTTGAACAGCCCAATCATTCGTGACTGGTGGCAATTCCATGCACTCCATTTGAAATCGAGACACGAACTCCCTTAGCATCTCATTATCCCTTTGTCTTACCTTGAAAAGATCTGATTTCCTTGTTACGAACTTTATGGCCTCGGCGTGCGCCTTTACAAAAGAATTAGCTAACATGGCGAATGAATCAATGGAATTTGGTCGTAGGTTGTGATACTAAATCATTGCTCCCTTCGACAAGGTCTCTCCGAACTTTTTCAACAGCACGGACTCGATCTCATCATCTTCCAAATCATTATCTTTAATGGCGCATGTGTAAGAGGTAACATGATCATTGGGGTCGGTGGTCCCGTTATACTTGGGTATGTTAGGCATACGAAACTTCTTTGGAATGGACTTCAGAGCCGCACTCGAAGGGAACGACTTTTGCACAAACTTCTTCGAATCCATTCCTTTCAAGATCGGTGGTGCCCCCGGTATCTGGTCAACTCGAGAGTTATAAATCTCCAATTTTTTATCATTGGCTTCGATTTTCTTTTCTCCTGGTGAGATCCTCGAGCATTTTCATCTTTGCAGGATCAGTCCCTGAGGTGTTATCATTCGATCTTTTAGGTACTGGCTCAGTACAACGACTAACCTCTGACTCGACCCTATTCAGAGCTCTATGTTGATTTTGTAACTGAGCAATGGCGCCTTGCTGAGCCTGAAGCATCTCGAAAATATCATTTGAAGGCTGAATCCTTCGTCTCCTCTGCCTTGTGTTCCTTGGACATTGGATCTGCCTTCTCTGCGCACACTCCCATCGAGATTTGTGCCTAAGTCTGCATTCAGAGAAGCGTGCGAACTGACATCGCCTGGGTTGATAG
Source organism: Nicotiana undulata (assembly GCA_005239495.1). NCBI lineage: Eukaryota > Viridiplantae > Streptophyta > Magnoliopsida > Solanales > Solanaceae > Nicotiana > Nicotiana undulata. Next base: position 36,109 of record ML243406.1, read on the forward strand.
CTGGTACTCCTCCGAGATTAGCCTGTGGCACCTCGATTCCCGGAGCAATCACATTTTCATTTTCCCCATGAAATTCGAGGCCATTGTCACGGCGTGTGGGTGCATTTTGCGAGTTTGACATGTTTTAACCTGAAAGCAAAAATTCTTGACAAGAACAAGCGTAAAATAGTGTGTTTTACCAGAAAAACAATTACTATTATCCTTAGCTCCACAGTAGGCGCCAAACTGTTTACCCTAAAATTTGAGTAATAATTAAACTTATACTGTAGTTTTAAGGATACGTGATTTAATCCAATACCTATTGATAAATAATGAACTAAATAGATAAATTGAATAGTAAAATAAATCAAATCGGTATTCTAGCAGTACTTCATCTCGAGGTTGGGTAACAAAGACAGTAAAGAATGAAATAAACAGTGATGAACAATAATGAAAAGTGAGTAAAATAGAGAATAATGTATGTATTCTTTATCAGTGAATGATGATGCCTTTACAAGTGAATGGGATCCCTCTTTATATAACAGAGGAATCCTAAATAAGGTACAATTCTAATAACGGAAATAAATCCCACTATTGGCGTCGATAACCGCTTGATTCAATCTGCTCCGGGATTTCCGCTGTGATCTTCGGTCGGTTGCTGATATCTCGCCATTCCATTATTACACCTCACTCAAAGTCAGTCATGCTCGATCTCGATCTTCAGCGCATACCTCGATTTCCATGCTAAATACTCTATCTTCGAACTCGGGCCTGGCCCATTATGAGCTTACCTTCGAGGCAGCTCCTATGCCTACGAAATCGGATATGCCTGATTTCGACGGTATACACATCCATAATAATATCCAAAAGTACAACACTAGAATTCATAACCAATAATGTAAATAATAAAGACAACATTTAACTTTCAGTAACTACAAACTAACCCATGAAATATCCTAATTGTTCTAACTATCCTCCAATACACCCCTAAAACCATAGGGTGCAATTGTAATCGTCCCCATACTTTCATTGAATGGTCACACAAGCCAAGAAAATAAAGGTAAACAAAAACATGAAAACCCCGTCAAGAAATAAAATCAACCCAAGTTTGAGTATCACTTTTTGATGTAACATGCATTGTAAGATAATAAAGTTAGGCGTAATACATAGGGAGACACCTAAAGTTGGCACGATCTTTCACTTAGACACTTAAACTAAGCCTCTTTCCATCTGAACTTAGAACTTAGGCAATTCTCATACTAATTAGACACGTTTTTTGCTGGCTTATTAATTAACTAAGCGCGTGTTCTGCAATCTCAGTCTACGTGGCAAAAGTAACCATTATAAATCGTGCCACATCATTTATTTGTCCACCTCACCGTCCACCTCATCTATGTAGTGTTATTCCCACTAAAAACAAATAACTATCCCTAAACAAATGATCTAAACATATTACCACTGTTCCTTTTACCATCGATGAAAACGAAGAAAGGTCCTACCACCGTTCTTCTTCTTCTTCTTTCCGTCAATGTTTGGAATCTAGTATTTCCACTGATTTCTCACCGTATTTACAACGCTTAAAGGTCCAATCTCTCCTTATTTTCTACTGCTACAACTAGGGCTTTTTATTTGTAAGTAATTGATAAAGCTAGGGTTTTTTTGGGTTTTCCTTTTTGCTGGTCCCTTGTCCTCTTTTGTAAGGGAATATTATGGATGATGACTATATTATAACTCGCTTTCACCACGGGGGTACATTTATCGAGCAACCTGTCCCAATATACAAAGGGGAATTAGATGCCTTTGATGTTGCTATTGATAAAGACCATTTTAGTGTTGTCGAGTTGTCTGCTTATGCTAAAGACCTTGGGTATGCAGATGTCGAAGGGTTTTATTGTCAAAAGGAAAAAAATGGTGAATTTATCAAAGTCTTTTCTGATTTTCAGTTATATTAATTTGTGAAAGATTTAAAACATGGTGATAGTTTGGATGTTTATTTGCGTCATGGGGTGAGTCAGCCTGAAGTACTCGAAGAAAATGTTGGTCTTTTATGTGGGGCAGAAGTAGGTGGGGGTGGTAATGACCAATTTAAAGCTAGGGCAACACCTGGAGTAATATAAATACTGAAGAACCTATTGATCCGCCTACTGAACCAACTCACAATGTTGTTGAACCACCTATTGAGCCACCTATTGAACCAACTTTAAATGATGTTGAACCAACTCACAGTTCTTCTGAACCAAGTGTAAATGCTACTGATGGAGATGAACCACCAGACCATAATGTTGATGAAGATGGAGTGCAATCAGATGTTGAGCGTAGTCACTCAGAAGAAGATGTTCTTCCTGAAGAAGATGATTCAGATGTTGATGATGAATTGAGATCTTTAAGGGCTGAAAGGAGGAGCAAGAGGCAGGGTAAGCAGAGGAAAAAACCAATTGCAACAGATGAGATACCACTAGGAGAAGCAGGTATTGACAGAGGATTTAAGGATATTAGAAGAAACAAGACTTCAAGATATGTAGGTAGATTAGGTGGTGATGAGCAATTTATTGATAGTTCAGAGGCTGAGAGTGAAGATAGCACAGAAGAGTTAGATCCTGAAGCTATTCCTGGTGTTGATATACCAGCAAGAAGGAGGAGTACAAAACTCAGGTATGATCCTGATTGTGAAGTTGCCATATTTAAACTTGGGATGATTTTTGAGAATGTTATAGAGTTTCGTAATGCATTAGCAAATTATGCAATTGAGTACAAGGTGCAGATTAAATTGATACCAAATGAACCACATAGGGCGAGGGCTAGGTGTAAATCAAAGAGATGCAAATGGGTGTGCTATGCTTGTATTGATAGAGATTCGGGTGATTTTAAAGTAAAGAACTACTATCCAGTACACAAATGTGATACTTCAAACAAGAATAAGTTGTGCACTTCAAATTTTATTGCAAAGAAATTCAAAGATTAAATAACTAAGAAGCCCTACATAAGGATATGGGAAATACAGGAGTTGTGCAGGGACAAGCTAGGATTGTATGTTGTCAAGACAATTTGTTATAGGGCTAAACTGTGTGTTCTCAGAGAGTACATGGGTGATTGGAATATGGAGTTTGCAAGGTTATGTGATTATGCAGATATGATAAAACAGACCAATCCTGGTAGCTCATGTTGGGTAAGGATGGACAGTGAAACTGAGCCAGGAAAAAATCTCTTTGTTTACTTTTATGTGTGCTTTGATGCATTGAAGAAAGGTTGGTTAGAAGGATGTAGGAGAATCATAGGTTTTGATGGAACTTTCTTAAAGGGTGCTTGTAAAGGTGAGCTTCTAGTTGTTGTTGGCAAGAATGGAAATCAACAAATGTTTCCTATAGCATGGGCAGTTGTGGACCAGGAGACAAAACATAGCTGGAGTTTTTTCATCAACTACTTGAAAGATGATTTGGAATTGGGAACTGGAGAAGGATTGACTGTGATGGCAGATATGCAAAAGGTAAGTATTTTGTTCTGTTTTCTCTTAAGTATTCTGTTTTTTTGGTTAAGTTATTAAGTATTCTATTTTTTTGGTTAAGTTATTAAGTATTCTGTTTTTTGGTTAAGTTATTAAGTATTCCATTTTTTTGGTTAAGTTATTAAGTATTCTGTTTTTTTTTTTGTTAAGTTATAAAGTATTCTGTTTTTTTTTGTTAAGTTATTGAGTATTCTATTTTTTTGGTTAAGTTATTAAGTATTCTGTTTTTTTGGTTAAGTTATTAAGTATTCTGTTATTTTGGTTAAGTTATTAAGTATTCTGTTATTTTGTTAAGTTATTAAGTATTCTGTTATTTTGTTAAGTGATGTTAAGTAATTAGTTGTTGTAGTAATTTAGATGTTCATTTGCATTTTGCTGCTGTTAAGTTATTATCTGTTGTAGTAATTAGAATAATCTTAACATTCTGCTGCTGTTAAGTTATTATCTGTTGTAGTAATTAGCATAATCTTAGCATTCTGCTGCTGTTAAGTAATTCTGTTGTTGTTCATTAGATGTTAAGTAATTAGTTGTTCAGTGGTAAATTAGGTGTTGCTGTTGTATATTCTGCTGTTAATGTTAGGTGCTGCTGTAATTTGAATTATTGTGTAGGGATTTGCTGCAGCTTTGAATGAAGTTTTACCCAATGCTGAATTTAGAATGTGTGCTAGGCATATCTGATCCAATTGGCATAAGAAATGGAAAGGAGAGGAAAGGAGAAAATAATTTTGGAGGTGCTCTAAATCTAGTTATGAAGTTAAGTTTAAGGAGGAGCTTGAGAAAATGGACAAACTTGGTAAGGATATTTGTAGGGATTTGTTACATTATCCAAAAAGGTCATGGGTTAGAGCTTACTTTAAAGTGAATTCCAAGTGTGATGTTGTTGAAAATTATATGTGTGAGACCTTTAATTCATGGATTTTAGCTTCTAGGCATAAATCAATTATAACTATGTTGGAGGAGATTAGAAGGAAAATAATGACTAGGCAAGTGGATATATTGAAATTTGCTGATACTTGGATATCTGATATATCACCTATGGCAAGGCTACTATTAGAGGATAGCAAAGAGCTTGCTAGAAAATGTATTGTCCATTGGAATGCTGATGTTGGATTTGAGATTGGAGAAGGACTGCATAAGCATGTAGTTAATTTGACTGATAAGGTTTGCACTTGTAGAGCTTGGCAGTTGAGAGGTATTCCATGCCAACATGTTGTTCTTGCATACTATCACATAAACAAAGAACCTGAACATGCAGTGAAACATTGGTATAAGAGGGATACCTTCTTAAAAACATACAAGTATTTCATCCAGCCTATGACAAATATGAAGATGTGGCCTGAAACCAACAATCCTAAGAAAGAGCCTCCCAAACCTAAACCCATGCCTGGTAGACCTCAGAGGAACAGAAAAAAAAAGGCAAAGATGAACCAAAAAGTTGTCCAAGTGTGGAGTGAAAATGACATGTTCCAAATGCCATCAACAAGGATATAACAAAATATATTGTAAGGTAAATATTTTTTGTTGTTCATATGAATCTAGTAATCTGTTATGTAATATGTTGTCATCACTGTTATGTAATCTATTGATCAATGTTATGTAGGCTGAAAATTGGATGCTTTCACAACAAGGTAGCCAAAGCTCACAAGGTACTAGCCAACCTGATGCAGCTGGAAGCTCAAGCCAACCTACAAACTCTGTGTGTTTTGATACAACAAGGGTTAGAAGGGTTAATGAAGCTAGAAGCTCAAGCCAACCAGCATCAAGTTTAGCAGATTCCAACAGGCTTGCTAGAAAAGGATTATGTAGTCAACTTCCTCCAAAGGGTAAAGCAACTACCATCCAAAAGAGAGGAAGGGGTGCAAGTAAAGAAGTTGCTGAAAAAGGAGTATAAAAAAGCCCAAAAATATTGGATTTGGCATCTACACAACTGCAAGTGGAACACAAATACTAAATGTATATATTCATACATATTTCATCTATAATATGACTTAAAAATAACTAACTGATTGTGGTTCATTATTTGGCAAACTGCATCCCAGAACATCAAGCCAACAAGTTATTGCAAGTGGTTCAACTTATAAGAGTGTAGCTCCAACAGGAATTAACCTTGGTTTTAAGGCTTGAGGCTTGAGGTGGAAGGGTCAAGATGCTGTTACAACTTCCCAGTTGCAGCAGATGAAGGCAAACTTCAGCAAGAAGTAGTATTTTACGAACTTATTTTGTCTATATGTTATGTAGCAGCAACCTATTATATTTTGGGATCTATTTTTTGAAAGAACTAAACTTTAATGGTTGTATTCAGTTGTGTAATCTTACTGTTCTGTTTTGGATATATGTTATGTAGCAACAACTTCAGCCTTATTTTGTTTTGGCTGCATAATTAGTCTATATAGAAGCAACTTCAGTCTTTATGTTCTGAATTTTGAAATTGCATCTTATGGTCAATGTCATGTTTAGTTACGACTATTCTAAAAGCTCTTGCATTTTGATATGGAAATGGTTAAAGCAGATGCAAAAGTGGTGAAGAAGAAGTTTCAGAGTTGTATATTACAGCAAGGTCTATGTTTTATTAAAGTACGTCAGAGTTATATATTACAACAGTTTCAAAATTCAGCAGCTGTATATTACAATAGCAGTTTCAAAATTCAGAAGTTTATAACAAAATTCAAAAGTTTATAACAAAATTAAGATGTACATAATTTTATAGCAACAACAACTGAATATTACAACAGTAGTTTCAAAACAGAAGTTTATAGCAACAACACCAACATTACATATTAATCAACAACACCTAAAACAACCAACAACACCTAAAATAACCAAAGTACATCAGTCCTACAATTTCTATAAAACGACCAACAATACAACAACAATCGTCAAAAGGATCCGTCTTCTTTTTCCTCGAACTTTCTCCTCTTCAAAAGCTTTGACTCTCTTTAATAAACCCCCAAATTATTTTCTTCGCTTGAGTAGGCATCTCATCGTCATACCAACAGAAATAATCACATCCACCCTTTTTCTACAAATATCACAAAACACTTTTAATCAATTTTTATCAAAGAAAATAGTTCATAAAACATAATTTACAAATTATGAACAAACAATTTACCTTTTCGATTTTGCAAGCAAAAAACCTACGACCTGGGTTTAATTGGGTCCAAGAAGTATTCATCTTTGGAGAAACACCACACTTACAAATTCGAGCGGCAGCGCAAGGTGACATTGACGAGTTCGTCGATTTCGATAAGTTCGACATTAATAAACACGAAAACAACATAAACGAGAGGAAGAAGAGAAGAGAAGAAATTAATTGATACCAAGAAGAGAACAGAAACGAGAGTAAGAAGAGAAGAGAAGAAAAGAATTGACAAGAATAGAAGGAGAATTGCTGGAAAAATGTGAGAAAGAAGAGAAGAGAACAAATAAGTTTTCTAATAATTGGGAAAGAGATTAGGGTTTAAATAATAATTGTGGATCGATGTTACCGTTATGTGTCTAATTGGGAAGGAAAAATCACTTGTTGAAAAGTTTCACGTGCCTAAATAGGTTTGAAGTCACGCTATATGCCACCTGCAAAAGACGTGTCTAATTGGTATGAAAATTGTCTAAGTTCTGAGTTCAGATGAAAAGAGGCTTAATTTAAGTATCTAAGTAAAAGATCGTGGTGTCTCCGTATGTATTACGCCATAAAGTTATGAAGTTGCACCAGTGGCGTAGCCACTCATTGGCTAGGGGAGTCCATCGACAACTTTTCGTCCGAATTATACGGTATAGATACATTAAATATTTAACTTTTATGTTTACGTACTATTATTAAGCTTTGTGTAAATTGGGTCCAAGTTTGAGATACGTACTACGTCGCATACGCAGTTGAAGGTACAATTGTTCTGAGACAAAAGGTGTTAATTTATAATGGAAGAGATTATTTTCAAGTAATAACAAAAACTATTGGAGTGAGAAATTTACATTGGTGACGTCTGATACTAGGGGCCGAAGGTTTCTTCTTTTCTTGCTTTATTTTTATTTGCTCAATTGAACGTTTCTTATAGTATCCCCTACAAATTAATAAAGAAACGATAAAAAGGGGGTAAATAAAACCAGTATTCAATTCAAGGGTGCCAAACAAGAACATAATTCTGCACGTTCTTACCTTATTTGTCCAAGAAAAGAATTAGCAACAGTACTACCATTAGCCAATTGCCTGCACACAAACAAAAAAAAGTAAGCGATCATAATCAAAATTAGTGGCTAAAAAAGAAGTTTATAAACAAAATTAGAAAAACCAACCCGCGGAAAGCCATAACTCACAGACGCAGTTGTTGAAACAAATTGTAGCAGCCTGTCAAAGATCAATAAAAAAAACCACCAAAATTCATGTATGATATAGGCAAAGAAATCCAACAAATATAAAAGAAAAATTAACCAGATTCTAAGCTGTTTCTTCCCATTTTCCTACTACTCTAACTTCCATTTTTTCTTTATCACGTAGGAGTCCATCTCATTTTTAAAGACTAGTTATAGTCTATGTGTGTTACACGTGTATTCTAAGTCATCAATAAATAAATAAAATAAGAATGATTATATGTAATAGTAATCGAGGCACGTGGGGATTGCTGCAATATTCATTTAAATGGAACAAAATAAATGTTGTTATATCTGAACTAATCTTTCTTCATAGACAATGTTGTTGGTGTATGGGTATATTTGTCGCTTCGACTGCTCTGTCATGAGCAAAACTCTTATCGTTGATATTGATATTCTCCTTAAATGTGGAATATGTAGTTGTTCATGTGAGAAATAATGGAGGGCAGGAGTTTTCAGTTATGAATTGCAATGTTCTAAACAGCATGTATGCAATTTGTAAATCGAGTCAGACAAGAAATCCCGCAAGTCTTAAAAATGAAAAGAAAAAAAAAAGTATATACTTCAACATAAGACAGGTGAAAACTTGTTGTATAACTTTTTTTAGGTTAAGAACACATAAATTCAACTGACTTATATTTTAAACGGAAAAGGTCCAAACATGCTCGTGAACTATTTGAAATAGGACAAATATGCTCGTCGTTAATAGTTTGGCCCAAATATGCCCAAACCGTCAAATAGTTGTGCAAATGTGCCTTCTTTTTAACGGAAACAGTATTTTTTCTTTTCTTTTTTTAAATAATTAAAATCAAAATATATTTTTTCTAAAGCAATTTTTCTAAAAGTTTTTTTACTAAAAACTGAAGAAAAAAAAGGGAAATATTTTTTTTCCAGTTTTTACAAAAGAACTGAAAACTATTTTCTAAAATAATGTTTTTGTAAAAACAGAAATAAAATCTAAAAAGCAATTTTCTAAAGCAATGTTTTTGTAAAAACTGAAAAAAAAAACTGAATTTATTTTTAGTAAAAACTGAAAAAACAAAAAAAATTGCTTTAAAAAAACTGAAAAATTATTTTCTAAAACAATGATTTTTGTAAATTCTAGAAAAAAAACTGAAAAGCAATTTTCTAAAGCGGTAAAAACTGGAAAAGACTGAATTTTTTTAAAACTAAAAACTGATAAAAAGAAAATATTTGTTTTTTTTTTTCAGTTTTACAAAAACATTGCTTTAGAAAATTTCTTTTCAATTTTGTTTTTAGTTTTTACAAAAACAATTGTCTTAGAAATTATTTTTCAATTTTTTTAAAGCGATATTTTTTTTAAAACTGGAAAAAAATATTTTGATTTTAATTAATTAAAAAAAAAGAAAAAATATTGTTTCCGTTAAAAAAAAGGGGCAAATTTACACAACTATTGGACGGTTTGGGATATTTGGGCCAAACTATTAACGACGGGCATATTTGTCCTATTTCAAATAGTTCACGGGCATATATGGACCTTTTCCGTATTTTAAATTCAAACAATCCTCAAAGAGAAAAGCCGCCAGCTATGATGTACTCTTTCCGATCTACAATAAGTGATTTTTTCAGATTTCTAGAATGAATTAATTATTTTTTTTCTTCCTTGCCCTTGGAGTAAATAATGTTGGAGTATGTATTAGGAGTGTTTATGCGAAAAATAGTAAAGGTTAATATGGTCAATTTTATTGCTAATTAATGTTAAAAGGTGAATTACTTAATACTTGTGAACCAAAAATCATTTATTTTGGACTGGAGGGAGTATTAAACAACTACTAATATATTTGTTTTGCTCGAAAACTTAAAAATCCAAAAAGATAAGAGAGTTCAACTTTTATAATAGTTGCCCAGAAATTAATAATTTGGCATTTTAAAAGAGTTATATCTATGAAGACCGTGGAATATTTAGTAGCTCTTCCGTAGAAATGTTTGCCTATATAATTAAAAAAAGAAAAGGTTTCTGTAATTTTATCAAAACGAATAAGGATCCTAAACTAAAGGAGTTCTAAGTATTGGTGTTTCCTTTATTCCATATCCCAACCTTACAATAATTTTTCAAAATTTAAGAAGAGTTAACACCAAGAAAAAAAAGAGTATATTTTTAAAATATCAAAGATATCCTTAATTGGATGTACCAATAGAATAATGTGATTTGAGTAATAGGATGTGCCAATTATAGAATACTGCATGCTTTTACAGTAATTCCCAATAGTGAGTAAAATTAAAACACGAATAAAAATTGAATATTTACCCCAAAAAAAGGAGAGGGACAAAACACACCTTAATTGATAAAGATGACCAGAAACGAAAAAGTCATAGTTGTAGTTAGGCCTGGCAAGATGGGTTAAAAAAAATTTATCTAAAAAAAGCACAACTATAAAAATCGAATATTAGACCAAAAAAAAGAAGAGAGACAAAACACACCTTAATCGACAAAGATGACCAGAAACGAAAAAGCCGTAGTCGTAGTTAGGCCTGGCAAGATGGGTTAAAAGATTTTTTTTCTAAGAAAAGCACAACTATAAAAATCGAATATTAGACCAAAAAAAAAGGAGAGGGACAAAACACACCTTAATCGACAAAGATGACCAGAAACAAAAAAGCCATAGTCGTAATTAGGCCTGTCAAGATGGGTTAAAAAAAATTTGTCTAAGAAAAGCACAGCTATAAAAATCGAATATTAGACCAAAAAAAAAAAAAAAAGAGGGACAAAACACACCTTAATCGACAAAGATGACCAAAAATGAAAAAGCCATAGTCGTAGTTAGGCCTGGCAAGATGGGTTAAAAATAATGGTTATTTATCCAACCCAATCCATTTATGGATTGGGTAATTGACTTTTTAAAAACGGGTCGAATATGGATAATTACCCATATTATCCATTAGAAAAATGAGTAACCAAACAGGTAATAATGGGTAAAATATGAATAATACAGGGTGTATTTTTGATGGGCTTAACCACCCACCCCACCCCCACCCCCACCTCGCAAAAAAATATTTTTACTTTTTTTTTTAATTTGAAAATTTCTGTTTTTTTTCTTGCACCCCCCTCTCTCCCGCACCCCACCCCACCCCCTGCCTCCCCCCCCCCTCCCCCCGGTCAAAATTTTCTTTTTTTAAAATATATTTTCAGTTTTACTTTTTTCATCTTTCAGTTTATAGGTTCAAAATTTTACAAGTTCCAAATATATGAGTTTGAAGGTTTATGTGAAGTCATGAATGGATAATATGGCTACTCATTTTATCCGCGCGTTAACCCGTTTATTACCCGTGTTAAATATGGGTCGGGTCGGATAATTTACCCGTTTCGACTCTAACCATATCCGACCCGACTCGACCGTTTGCCACTCTTAGTCGTAGTAATTTCTATTTCTATTAATAGACGAGGGAAGATCCGTATACGGGCCCAACATTGCGATTTTATTAAAATTATTGTTTGTTGGTGTTTAGTTAATTAAGTTTTGAGGTTCAACAAGCTATATTTTTTAAAATTACTTTTGAATATAAAAAAAATTAGTTTGAAATCGCTTTCCCATAGTATGGATAGATATGAAAATCTTGTAAATATCGATACTTCTTTTTGTTGCTGTATTATTTAAAAATTAATTTTAATTTCTCTATGGAAACTTCTATTTAAATAAAACAAAATTAATAATTTTCCAAAATGAGAAAAAGATTAGAGATGAGCATTTGCACTGCACAAACAGTCTAATCAACACATGAATAATGCATTTAAAGGAAAGTTGTGGCTAGAGGAATATGGGGTCCACATGTATTTTGCATTTAAGAAATACAAACATGAAACTTTTATAAAATGACATATATGCCCTTAGTCAACCATCTTTCCCTATATAATAGAAATATATAAAAGGAAAGATGGTTGACCAAGGGCATATATGTCATTACATAAAAACTCCATGTTTGCAATTCTTAAATGCAAAACGATGTCATCTTGATACACGTGGACCCCACATTCCTCTAGTCGTAACTCTCCTTTAAATGCACCATGCATGTGGTGATTAGACTATTTGTCCAGTGCAAATGCTCACCTCCAACTTTTTTCTCATTTTGGAAAATTATTAATTTTGTTTTATTCAAATAGAAGTTTCCATAGAGAAAGTAATTAATATTTAAATAATACAACAACAAAAAGAAGTATCGATATTTACAAGATTTTCATCTTTACTCATACTATCTTAAAGCAATTTAAAAATAAATATTAAATGGTTTTCATCTATCCATACTATTTGAAAGCGATTTCAAACTAAATATTTTCATATTCAAAAGTAATTTTAAAAAATGTAACATGTTAAACCTCAAAAATTAATTTAAGTAATGTGATTTGTTCCTACTGTACTAGGAGGCTATATCTTATATACTTAATTGATGTGATCATTTAATCTATATGGTTTTGACTCTATTCTTCCATGATAAATTTTCAACTATCAATAGATTGTCTTAAACATTATTTCTTATAATTTTTATATTGTTTATTATGAAAACTAACACATGATAATTCCATAAACAATAAAAATATTTCTCTCATCTCTTTAAATTGAGGAAAACATAAAAATCTATATATTTTATATATGATTCTATCAAATGTTTATTATTTTATCACCAGTTAACATCAATTTAAATGAGTTATAATAAATATAATTTGAACTATTATATTGAATTACTACAATCTATATCATGTTCATATTTGTTTTAGTGCCTATTATTCTCTTTATCTGAAGTAGTAAATTGCCTCATTAAGAATGCAAAATTAAGAAGTTCTCTTAATTTTGATGTATACAAGATATAAAATCATAATTTTTTCATCTTTTATCGTATTGTAAATAATGATGTTGTTCGTTTAAACTTTCATTAAGCAGTTGATTATTCCCACTGTTGGAATACTTTTGAGACCAATTTGGATGTATTCCATATAAGTTTAGAGACAGATTGGTATACTTTTTATTCTAGAAAATTATTAATATAGATGACACTTGTAGCTTTTTAATGTATTCTCTTGTATACTATTCAAATATAGTAGGAAAATAATATCATGGTAAAATACATATGTTACCCCCTGAACTATGGACTAAATTCTATTACACACTTTTTTACCACAAAAATTATCTGAAAAGGGATTTTCGTGCTCAGAAAGTGTATAACAGGAATTTGATGCACAATTCAGGGGGTAACTTATGTATTTTGCCTTATACCGTTGATATCAAAAAAAATCAATTTGATGTTTGTGTTTGACATCGACTGGACGTTAAAATGAGTATTATAGCACGAAATCATTTTTATGTTAATTGGAGCAACTTAATAAGTTATAATTTATATAAACTATTAAAACAAATTAATTGTAAATTGTGATCCCCAATATAATTCTCTATCCAAAAAATTATCTAAACATTAACAAACAATAATTTTAATAAAATTGTAATGTTGGACCTGTATACGAGCATTTCCTCGTTTAGTAGAGTCCCAAAGACGGAGAAGAGGGTTGCGTTGTTCCACTTACTTATTATGTTTAGGTTTTATTCATGAACTTACGGTTCCTTTTACCCTAGATCTGTCTAAGGTAGAATTGTACTATTTAATTTTAAAATGCTAAATATAAGAACTTACTAATGCTAAATACTAGAAAATAATTAAATTATACTTTTGAAATGTGTAAAATTTATTTTTAATGAGTAAAATGCGAATGCCGGTCTAAAAATGTCATTAGATCTTTTGTGAAATAAGACTTGTTCGACAAACAACTTTGTAGAATATTATGATCTTTGTGATTCTTTTGCTATGTTAGTCATTTAGCCTAACCATAGATTATACTTCCGGCCATCTCATAACAATAATAAAGATCCAGTGTATTTTTATAAGTGGGGTTTGAGGAGGGTAAGATGCACCGCGGTGTTACCCCTACATTGGACGGGCAGACAGGTTGTTACTGATAGACCCTCAGCTAAAGAAAAAGATGAAAGAAGCACTGACAGCAAGTAATAACAGTACAAGATATTTAGAAAGTTGAGACTAAGATAGCAAAATACAAGATGAAAGAAGCACTGATAACAAGTAATACAATACAACATATGTAGTAATAGCCATCTAAGGATAAAAAATACCATACTAACACTAATACTACTGAAACAAGGAAGACAAAGGAAAACACTCGACTGCCTACTAACCTTCTACCCTAATTCTCAACCTCCACACCCTCCTATCAAGGGTCATGTCCTCGGTTAGCCCAAGATGCGTCATGTCCCGCCTGATCACCTCTCCCCAAGACTTCTTTGGCCTACATATACCCTTCCTATGACCTCTAAGGACAACCTCTCACATCTCTTGACTGGGGCATTTGTGTTTGTTCTTTTGACATGTCCGAACCATCGAAGTCTTTCCTCTCGCATCTTATCCTCCACGGGGGACACTCCTACCTTGTCCCTAATAACTTCGTTATTAATTTTATCTAACCTAGTATGCCCACACACCCATCTCAATATCCTCATTTCAACAACTTTTATCTTCTAGACATAGGAGTTCTTGACTGGACAACACCTTGCCCCATATAACATAGTCGTCCTAACCACTACTTTGTAGAACTTTCTGTTAAGTCTCAATGGCATATTCTTATCGCACAAGATACCAGAAGCGGGCCTGGGACTTGCATGAAAAATTTGACGTCATTTCAGGTTGATTTGATATGTTTCAGCACAAGTTTTGGAAGTTGGAAGATGTGAAAGCTCATACGTTTCATTCGAGGTGCGATTTGTAACTTTGACGTTGTTTGATGTTATTTGAGGCATCGAATAGGTCTGCGTTATTTATATAACTAGTTGGTATGTTTGGACGGGGTACCAGGTGCCCCGAGCGTGTTTCGGATGGGCTACAAGCCATTTTCTTATATTTTGGAATGCCTTCTCTGTGATCGCGTAGGTGTAGACGCGATCGTGAAAGTTGTTTTGTGGGCTGGTCCTTTTTCCTCTTCGTGTTCGCAAGGACTAGTCTGTGTTCGCGTGCGTATGATTGATTGCTTCTTCACGTCGCATTAGGCCTTCCACGTTCGCGTAGTGTTGACCATGCTAGGGAGGTCGACACTTTGTTCTTCGCGTTCGCGTAGCTAGGTACGCTATCACGTACTTTGAAGCAGTGATGAACCACGTTTGCCTTTCTTCTTCTACGCCCGTGTAGTACCTTTTCGTGGGGCAGTGTCATTTCTTCTTCGCGATGGCATGGATTCATTAGTGATCGTGTAGTGCATTTTTGTGGCAGTCATTATTTCTTCTTCGCGATAACATGTGTATTTCTGCGCTCGCGATGTGCAAATACCTAGGCAGCCGGATATATTTTTCAAAATCGAGGGTTGGCCATTTTTATCATATCTTGAGTTGTAGACCTTTGATTTAAGCGATTTTTCGGGGGGTTTTCAAGCAAATCATTGTGTTAAGTTCTCTTCACTCGAAATTTATTACTTTCATGATTCCATGTATATCAAGATTGGTTTCTGAAAGGCTATTTACATGATAGGCGAAAGAAAACCTATCTTCAAGAGATGCCCTTTTTCTGTATTCTTCTTCTTTTTCTTCGTTTTTTTTGTTTTGTTTTTGTGACTCGGTGTTCATTGAAAGACAATTGGAACAAGTTATAGTCAAAAGTAATAGTTTCACCTATTTTATGATAATAAAACTTCTCAACTCAGTGATTCTTTGAGCTTAAGATATATTGTTGCCTTCATAGAATAGAAACCATAGGCTTGAAAGTTAGATGATAAAAATCAAAGAAATAAATGTTTGCAAAAAAATGAAATAATTTTACAGAAGATTTTATTTTTACAAAGCACAATAATTGAGGTCAAAGTATATATATACACACACACACACACACACACACACACACATATATATATATATATATATATATA
This sequence comes from Nicotiana undulata, assembly GCA_005239495.1. Taxonomy (NCBI): domain Eukaryota; kingdom Viridiplantae; phylum Streptophyta; class Magnoliopsida; order Solanales; family Solanaceae; genus Nicotiana; species Nicotiana undulata. Next base: position 51,882 of record ML243406.1, read on the forward strand.
TATATATATATATTGTCGCGCTCCCTTTTTCCTCGCGGAGTCCGGGTTTCGACATTCTTGGGACAACTCACTTCCTTTTGGGGAGGGGTATGGAAATTGAAGAGTTTCCACCTAACAGATTTAAGGTGTGTTAGGGCACCTAATGCAGATAACTCATAAACCGGTTTACGTAACCAGAGATTGGATAAGGACTCAGAATTACCTTGAGGGGAAGGTGTTAGGCACCCCTCGAGGTCCACAACGGTGGGTCCCGGCCAAACACATAGGGATCATTAAAAACGGGGATAAAGGGGTCCTAAGTTTATTAGCCTATAGGATCACTTTTGTGCAATACTTGGTAATCTTTCCTCAAATAGAGGTGTTACGCATAGCATTAGCGCACATGTCATCATATCATTTACTACTCAATTACCTTCCCCTTAATAGTTATATAAGCGATTATAATTAAATGCGTACTCTATGCGTGCATTACTCGTCCCTTGCATATGGTCCTGGAGGTGTTTAGGACTTCTAGTTAGGGTGGTTCTAGACTCACCTACGGTACTTAAAAGGAGAAAATCTAAGCGACAAACAAAACAACTAGGACTGTCATATAACAGAGCAATTAAAGGCTCACATTTACCTCCACAAATAAGCAGACAATTGCACGTCTCAAACAATAGTTAAACACTTTAAAGGGTCATATAGCATGATATCTAAGTGAGCACAAAGCAAAACATATGCAGCATTTAGTTAAGGCGGGGCAGTGAATACCTAATCAGTTTGTTTACTGATTTTATGGCTTCCTGAATCAGGGCAGTTTACAAACAGTCACACAAAACACAGTTTTACAATTTCAGGATTTTAGTTGTCATATAGGCTTGCCTAGGTGAGGATCAGCAGTATTTTATAAACATAATATCTAATCGTCAATCAGAACCATAGTAAACCAATGATCGATTTTAAGCAGTTTTTTTTCCGTTTAGACCCTATAGGCAAGCTGTCTAGGGGCTGAAAAATAACCACAAATATGACATGACTGGTTTTACATGTTCATCTCTATCAAAATAATATCTAGGTGTTGAGATTGTTTTTATGCATATTTCTTATGGTACTGATGATGAAACTGATTTTATACGATTTAACTATGGGCATGATATCAAGGCGAGTGCAGATAAAGTCCTAGAACATGATTTCTAATGCACATGAATGTGATTATTAAGGCAGAATTGATAAACAACCTAGAAACAAGATATCTAACGCAGATGTGAGTATGCAATTTTTTTAAAGAAGTGGAAGTTTAGAACAAATAATATGACGAATCTATAAACATGTTTTCTAGTGCACATAACAATCATATAAGCATGGTTTCTAATGCATGTAGACAATCATAACAGTCATATGGGCATGATTTCTACCCGATTCGCACAAAAAGATATGTAAAAGCCCCTCCCATTTTATTAATATCCCCAATATCTATTTTACAAGAATTATTATTACAAACCAAATATAATTGAATTACAGAAATAAAAATTGCTATGCTATAAGGAGCCTAGATAGGCCCAAGAGTAAACCTGGACAACCAGGCCTTCAACCAAGTCTGAAATGCCAACATCTTATAGTCGAAGAGGGCACCCTGGTGCGTCAAAGTTCCCAAGGGCCTCAGGGACCTCGAGCAATGCTCACACCAAGAATCCTTTAAAGAAAAAGAAATTGTGCATAAGTGTGGAAGAGCCAGCTCTGGTGTGTCATAGTTCGGAGGAGTCTCATGGACTCCTAGGCAGTGCTCACACTGGAGGGGTTGGACCCTAGATGTTCTAAGAGTTGGAGTGGAAAAAATGGTTCTTGAAACTAGGAATAGTTTTTAAGAAAACAGTTTAGAAGTAAAACAGTTTGGGAGTAAAACAATTTAGGAGTGAAACAGTTTAGAAGTGCAACAGAGTCATTGAAGCATTCTGAAAACAAAGGTTTCAGCAAACAAACAGCAAACAGACACATAGTCACAAAGTTTCAAAGCAGAGATTCACATTGCTCAGATTTAGCTTAGTTCATTAGTTAACACTAGGTGGCATACAAGGGAGCAGGGGTTGGGAACATAGGAATCCTGAATCAGGAACGCATAAAACATGGTGAGAAGCATGTTGATTAACACAAAGCAAGTTGGCATATTATAACAGCCAGATTCCATAACACTCAATAGGACCTAATGATGGTTATTAGAACCAATAGACAGCAAACACATAAGTTTTAAAAGGCCAGATTACATAGCACTGGGTAGGGCATAGCAACAAGAGTAATCATGTTGACTTAAAGCAGTAGACCTAAGTACAGAAGTAATCATACTAATTGTGAGCAATAAACAGGGGAGGTATAGAAGTCTAGCCTCATAAAAGTATTCATGTTACTTAAGGTCAATAGACAGGAAACGCAGGATTACAGAGGAGTTTATGCTAATTAAGATTTACAAACAGGAAGACAAAAGTTTAAATTTTAGAACTAAACATACTGATTGAAAGCAATGAACAGAAAAAGGTAGAGGTTTAGATGCAGGAGCAAACATACTGCTTTAAAGCAATAACAAAAAAATAGAATTTTAAATATAGAAGTAAACATGTTGATTAAAAGCAATAAACAGGAAAGATGGAAGCTTAAACATAGAAGTAAACATGATAATTGAGATCAACAAACAAGAGAAGGCATGGATTTGGCTACACAGAAATAGTCAGGGCAATGAACAGGAAAACACATAGGTATAGCTTCAATGTGAAAGGATATTAAGAGGGGAGACATACTAGTAAAAGACAGCAAACAGAAGATGAAAGTGTGCAGAACTCAGTGGCCTAGCCTTGGCTTTCAGCCGGCGAGACAATGTAGTAAATACAAATAGCAGCAAGATGAGAGCAAAGTGTGTGTGTGAGCGAGATCTTCTTTATGAATTGCGTTCGTGTCCTCAGAAGAACCAGAATGAGAGTATATATGGCACTTAGTGAGGTAAAACAAATAAGGTAAAGAGGAAATCACAGTTCGTAAAATAAGGGTAATCAAATAAAATCAATTAGCCAATTAGGGAGTTAATTCATATAGAGAAATGCAGGAGAGACCCCTTAAATTGGGGAGGGTCAATTAACGGTACAAAACTAGGGCTCAAATAAGGCAAGAAATGAATCGCATACCATATAGGAGTCAATCAAATCCCTAAATCATACTGATAGTTTAATTAAGGCAAGTATAACTAATCAAGGTCACAAATAAGGAAATAGGTAAAATCACAGAAAATACTAATTTTAACAAGAAAATATGATTCGAATCCCAAATAAAAATAAATCAGTAATTAGGTTGATAGAAATAAACAAATAAGGGGGAAAATTACTTAAATAACTAGTGCCGGAAACAGAAAGACCTAGGGTTTAAGCATATACACAAAAATTAATCAAACAAGTAGAGAAATAATCAGATTCAACACTTGGAAGTTTGAAAATCGTTTGAAGGGAATTTAGGATGAACTTAGTTCTTAGAAATCACTGAAATTAAATAATGATAAGGAAAATAAAGAGTTTTTTCGAAGAAAATACCAAATAGTACTCAGAACGTTTCAGATCTACGTGGATCTGAAAAGACCCAAGTAGTCAAGAGATTAGGGTTTTTGAAAATGATATAGGTGAACGGAAACTGGGTTTAAAACCCTAGATTCGAACAAAAAATGGGAAGAGAATAGTACTCACAAACGAAAATGGCCATAGACAGGCCTGTGAGAAAGGTTTTGAACCAAACCAGGTTGAATCTCTTTGAGATTCTCTCATAGATCAACGAAGTCAAACAACCAGAAGATGTAACAGGCCGGCAAGGGCTGGAAAATACGTAGAAACCCCATAGACAGGGAGTTTTGCAGGTGACGGCGGCTAGGTTTTAGGGGGTGATTGAGAGAGAAGGGGAGGGATTAGGGAAATGATGACGGCGGAAGAAAGAGGAATGGAGGGTTAGGTTTTGGGTTTTGATTAAAAAAGGAAAGGGTTAATGTGGACAGTTGATCTCAAAGATCAACGACCACGATTAGAGAAAGGTTTGGGTTGGGTAGGCACAGGATTGGGCTTGGGCGGATTGGGCTGGTATTTTTGATGTTTGGGCTGGTGTAATTTAATTAAAATGAAATTGAAAGAGGCTATTTGTTAAATACCCAATTAATTAATAAAATAATTTGTAAAAATAATTAACAAATTATAAAAAATGACTTTCATGCATAAAAATGATTTAAAATAATTACTCAATATTATAAAAATATAAAAGCTATTTTCTGGTGAAATAATGTAATAATGTATGCATGGGCTATTATTGCAAAGTTATTGCATTTATAACCCAAAAAGGTAAATGTGGCTATTTATGAAATAATTAAAGCTTAGTATAAATATAAAATTGTAAAATTAGCCATAAAATTATTATAAAGTCATTTGTGATTCAATTAGTAATTATTAATATAATAAAAATATTGGAATAAATTAATTAAAATCCTTTAAAATGCAGAAATTATGGAAAAATATTAGTTGATGCTCATGTACTATTTTGAAGGTAGATATGCATTTTGAAAATAGTATAGGGAAAAATTGGGTATCAACAGTTGCCCCTCTTTACCCGGGAAGGATGAAGGGGTTAAAGGGTAGAGATATGATGGCCAATTTTGACCGAATAGGGTGATTTGAGAGACATAGGTCGCACTCTGGTTTCTGAGCTGCCTACATATCCCTAGTTTTACAGGAATCAGGCTGTGTGTAGTTCTGGATTCATCGGCGAAATATACTGATAAAGTTGCCACAAGAACGGACACAAGGTTTTGGAATAGGTGAAATGGTTGCGGTGAGAGGTTAGATTTGAAATAAGTGTGAAGGAACTGGAGCGGGGTCGCTCTTGTTGGGGTAATGGTTTCTCGTCGGGTTACCTGCAAATAAAAGATGTTCCAAGCATATATTTGTGCATAAATTTAAAGGTGATGCATATTGCCTTCAGACCATGAGAATTGTCTTAGGACGGTATAGAATGACGTCCTTAGGCAATGATGTACTAGGCCATGAATTGTTCAATGAGGGATTTTCATGCCATGAAATGATGTTCTCGAGCCATGGAAATGGTGCCTCCGAACCATGACGCCTTTGAATAATGATATGCAGGTTTGAGAGATCCTCAGGCCATGGCATGGTGTCTTCCGGCTAAGAGGATGATGCCTTCAGACTATGACGCCCTCGGACAAGTTGGCGATATTTCAGCCCATGATATGCAAAAACATGATGCTAGAAGCAACAAGACAGGGCTTAGTCTTGTATGAAGTTGAGGGCAGCGCTTAGCCCGAGAGAAGAAAAATAGACAGTGCCAGGGAGACAGTGCTTAGTCTCGTGCGAGGTCCGGGACAATGCTTAGTCCCATGCAAAGTGAAGGCAATGCTTAGACTTATGAAAGTAGAGAGGCAGAGCTTAGCCTCATGCAAGATTGAGACAGAGCTTAGTCTCATATAGAAATTCGGGACATGGCTTAGTCACATGCAAATTGAAGGCCGAGATTAGCCTTATGAAGATAGAGAGGCAGGGCTTAGCCTCATCCAAGATTGAGACAGAGCTTAGTCTCATACAAAATTTTGGGACATGGCTTAATCCCATGCAAGTTGAAGGCAGAGCTTAGCCTCATGCAAGATTCGGGACAGGGCTTAGTCCTATGCAAAGATTGAGAGAGGGCTTAGTCTCATGCAAAAATTCGGGACATGGCTTATTCCCATGACAATAAAACAAATAGTAGATGATAGCAAAGTGTTCCTTAGCTGGAAATGAGTTTGGTATCTTTGTTGTTATGAAGTCTGTGATCCCAGAGTGTGCGTATTCCTTGTTCCTGCATTCAAAGAAAAATCATGAGTTATGTATAAGGGGTTCGGTTCGTGACTCCGTCGGCTTGCTTGACTTGCTTCGCTTGGTCTGAAGATCCTGTTCAAATCATTGGGGGTGCATTTGCTAAACAGAGTTTATTTCAGAAGTAGGCATGCATAGTTTTCAAAAACATGGTAAAATATATCTTTTAGAAATTGGTTAGATGAACCAGTGACTGTGACACGATCCGAGACATTGAGATTTCTCTTGTTGTAGAATTTTTAGGGTCCTCAAAATTCTATCCCAGTTAAGTGGACAAGCATTTCTGACTGCTTTATATGCGGCGATCGGCTGAGCTTGCTTCGGAATTTTGAGGGTCCTCCTCAAAATTCTGCCCCAGTTTCTGATTGTGGGGAAAATAGAAATTTTATTAAATTGTGACCGAAACCACAGGGCTTCCTACGTATCCCCTCTTAAATGGGAATCTGGTCGAACGTAGTTCAATTTACATCATATGCGGAAAACATAAATAGCTACACATAATATCGCTTGACTGCATCTGAATTGATTGGTTTTGGCCATACTTCTCTGTCCATTTCTGCGAGTATGAGGGCTCCCCCTGTCAATACTCTGTGAATCATGTAAGGACCTTGCCAATTGGGAGAGAATTTCCCTTTGGCTTCATCTTGATGCGGGAAGATCTTCTTCAACACCACCTGCCCCGGTGTGAACTGTCTCGGCTTGACTCTTTTGTTGAAAGCTCTGGACATTCTATTCTGATAAAGTTTCCCGTGACACATTGGGTTCATCCTCTTTCCGTCTATGAGGGCTAGCTGCTCATAACGGCTCCTTATCCATTCTGCATCGTTAAGCTCAACTTCTTATATGATTCTTAAGAAAGGAATCTCCACTTCGGCGGGAATAACAGCTTCAGTACCGTAAACCAACAAGTAGGGAGTTTCTCCAGTTGATGTGCGTATTGTGGTATGGTATCCCAGTAAAGCGAACAACAGCTTCTCGTGCCACTGTTTGTGATTTTCTACCATTTACCTTAGTATTTTCTTGATATTCTTGTTGGCATCTTCCACAACTCCATTCATTTGAGGTCTATATGTTGTGGAATTCTTGTGCTTGATTTTGAAACTCTTTCACATGTCTTTCATCAGATCACTGTTGAGATTGGCGGCATTGTCAATGATGATGGATTTTGGAATTCCGAACCGACAAACAATCCGGTCGCGGACAAAATCTGTCACGACCTTCTTGGTCACTGCTTTGTAAGATGCTGCTTCGACCCATTTGGTGAGGTAATCGATAGCTACCAAGATGAACCGATGCCCATTTGAGGCAGTGGGCTCGATTAGACCAATGACATCCATTCCCCAAGTGGCGAAGGGCCAAGGTGAGCTTGTTGCATTAAGCTCATTCGGCGGTACTTTTATCATATATGCATGCACTTGACATTGGTAGTACTTTTGAACATACCGGATGCAATCTGTCTCCATGGTCATCCAGAAATAGTTGGCCCTAAGTATCTTCTTGTCCAAGACAAAACCATTCATATGCGAGCCGCACGTCCTGGCATGTATCTCTTCAAGCAACTTAGACGTTTCTTTCGCATCGACACACCTTAACAGTCCCAAAATAGGAGTTCTTCTATATAGGGTTTCTCCGTTGTGGAAGAAATGATTGGATAATCTTCGAAGCGTGCGTTTCTGAGTATGGTTTGCATGCTCTAGGTATTCTCCTTTGGTCAGATACTCTTTGATGTCGTGGAACCAAGGCTTCCCATTTGTTTCTTCTTCAACATGAGCGCAATATGCCAGCATACTGTGGATATTTACTGGGATAGGATCAATGAAGTTCTTGTCTGTATGTTGTATCATTGATGACAAAGTGGCCAATGCATCGGCGAATTCATTCTGAATCCTGGAAACATGCTGAAACTCTATCTCCGTGAACCTTTTCTTCAATTCTTGCACATGGTGAAGATATGGAAATATCTTGGAATTCTTGGTGTCCCATTCTCCTTGAACCTGGTGCACAAGCAAATCAGAATCACTGATTACCAGCAGCTCCTGAATATTCATGTCAATAGCCATGTTGAGTCCTAGTATGCAAGCTTCATACTTCGTCATGTTGTTGGTGCAGAGGAATCTGAGTTTTGCAGATACCGGATAATGTTGGCCAGTTTCTGATACCAAAATGGCTCCAATGCCGACTCTTTTGAAGTTTTCTCTCCATCAAAGAACGCTCTCCAACCGTCGTAGGATTCAACAATATCTTCTCATACGAATAGTACCTCTTTATCGGGAAAATACGTTTTCACGGATTTGTATTCTCCTTCCACAGGGTTTTCAGCAAGATGATCTGCTAGTGCATGTCCCTTGATTGCTTTCTGAGTTACATAAACAATGTCGAACTCGCTTAACAAGATTTTCCAGTTAGCCAGCTTGCCAGTGGGCATAGGTTTCTGAAAGATATACTTCAAATGATCCATTCTAGATATGAGGTATGTTGTATAGGAACAGAAGTAATGCCTCAGCTTCTGATCTATCCAGGTCAAAGCACACCAGGTACGTTCCAGCAGAGAGAAACGGGCTTCATACGGAGTAAATTTTTTACTCAGTTAGTAAATGGCATGTTTGTTTCTCCCTGTTTCGTCGTGCTGCCCCAAAACACAGCCGGAAGCTCCATCTAGCACTGCGAGGTAGAGTAGAAGTGGTCTACCTGGCTCTGGCGGGACCAAGACTGTTGGTGTTTATAGGTACTCCTTGATCTTGTCAAAAGCCTTTTGACAATCCTCGGTCCAACTAGTTGCAGCGTTCTTCTTTAACATCTCGAAAATTGGCTCACATATAACTGTGGACTAGGCTATGAAGCGGCTGATGTAGTTTAGTCGCCCTAAAAAACTCATTGCATCCGTCTTACTCTTTGGTGGTGGTAGCTCTTGGATGGATTTGACTTTTGACGGATCCAATTCTATCCCTCGGTGGCTGACGATAAATCCCAATAGTTTTCTGGCAGGAACCCCGAATGCACATTTTGCGGGGTTTAACTTTAGGTTGTACTTCCGCAATCTGCCGAAGAATTTCCTCAAGTCTGCTATATGATTCGTGGCTTTCTTGGATTTAATGATGACATCGTCTAGATACACCTCAATCTCCTTATGTATCATGTCATGAAAGATGGTAGTCATGGACCTCATGTAGGTGGCCCCAACGTTCTTTAGGCCAAATGACATCATCTTGTAACAGTACACCCCCCAGGGTGTAATGAAAGCTATTTCCTCAGCGTCCAGATCTGATGCTAACCGGCGAAACGATCTACAAAGGACTGGAGTTCATGCTTGGCACAATTGTCGATTAAGATGTGTATGTTTGGAAGTGGGAAATCATCCTTTGGGTTGACTCTGTTGAGATCCAGATAATCGACACAGACTCTGACCTTCCCATCCATCTTCGGAACTGGCACGAGGACCTTGTCCTTGATTTGTTTAGTAACCTCCTTTTTTATTTTCAAACTCACATCAGGCTTGAATTTTCTAGGTTTCTGCTTCACTGGTGGAAACATTGGGTTTGTGGGAAACTTGTGAGCCATAACAGATGTACTTAATCCGGTTATATCATCGTATGACCATGCGAATATTTCCTCATACTCTTTCAAGAACTGTGTGTACTTTTCTTTTTCTGATGGCAACAAGTGAATGCTGATGCGGGTCTCCTTGATAGTTTCAGAATCTCCCAAGTTTATTATTTAAGTTTCATCCAGGTTGGACTTAGGCTTGTTCTCAAAGTCCTCTACTTCTCTGACGATTTCCTCATGTATGACATCCTCTTCTTCTAAATCATATCCTTTTGTTGTGTTGCCTCATTACATGTCACAGTTGCCGGTTCATCGAGATAGGAAATAGTAATGTTGTATAAATAAAGATACGAGAAAAAAGTGGTTATAATAAACATCAATTCATTGAAAGCATAAGAGATTTTCAATAATTTAAACAACGTTTTTGGAACATTAGAAATATTATTTAAAACAAGATGCCAAAAGAGAAATCATTTTTTCTTAGAAAACAGAATAAACAATGTTGTTTAGCCTTGCTACTCTGGGACTCGTCGAGCCCTGGATGGTCTGACAGTCCAATTCTTGAGGAATGTTCCTCTCTCCACAACTCGGATGGTAGGGCCTTCCTCGTTCTCCTCCTTAATAATCACAGAACAGTCCATATCATCATCTTCCATGAACAGGTTTCTCAAGGCGGCTAATGCTTCCTCCTCCTCTGATCCCCATATAACGTCGGTCTGCTGGAAAGTCTGACTTAGGTGCGGTATGGGCTGCTCAAGTGGATAGTACGGACCACGCCATGGTGGTGACCAGTCATTGTATTCTTTCCAGGTGTACTAATATCCCAACCCGAAAGTGGTACCATGGCGCTTTGGTTGTATTGGCTTGGAGATGCCCTGAAGATTTTTACCAAGACCCTTGCCAGGATCATACCCTCTCCATGCCATCATGCTTGCTATCTTGCTATCCCACCACTTATCTTTATCAATCGCGTTGACCCGCTCAATATGATGGTAGGTCTCTCCACCTCGCTTTCTTTTATTTTCAACCACTGGGATGGTCTGACGGGTGTAAATGGGGTTGCTCCCATCTCCATGGATAATTACTTCTTGGTGGTTCCACTCAAACTTCACTGCCTGATGCAAGGTTGACGCTACATCCCCAGCGACATGTATCCATGGTCGTCCCAACAACAGATTGTATGATGCAGATATATCCAGCACATGGAACTCGATGTCAAACCACGTAGTCCCCATCTGCAGACAGAGATTAATCTCTCCAATAGTATATCTCTAAGACCCGTCATATGCCTTCACATTTATAGTCCCTTCTCGTATTTCATACAGGCCTTTGCCCAACCTTTTCAATGTTGTTAATGGGCAAACATTGAGACTGGATCCCCTATCTATCAGGACTATGGTAATGAAATTGTCTTCGCATTGCACTGTAATGTGCAGTGCCCTGTTGTGATTCAAACCCTCGGGTGGCAGCTCGTCCTCGTGGAAGGTGATTTTGTGGTTTTCGAGCACTTGCCCCACCATGTTGGCCATTTCTTCACCAGTGATGTTGTTAGGTACATATGCTTCACTCAACACCTTTAAGAGAACATTCCTATATGCCTCTGAATTCTGTAGCACCGACATGATAGATATCTGAGCGGGAGTCTTGTTCAAATGATTGACGACTGAATACTCCCTCGCTTGTACTTTCCTCCAAAGGTCATCCGGGCCTGTTTCAATAACGGGCGGTTTGTTGGAGGTCTGCTTATTGGATTCTCCCAAATGCTCTGGTGTATAGACTCTTCCCGTTCTGGTTATCTCTTGTGCAGCGCCAGATTCTTCCATTTTGGTCTTTCCTATTCTTCTAGCTTCGGCCACATAATCCCAGGGTACAACCTTGGTGCTGAAGGGAGGCGTGGTTAACACTGTTACTGTGAATGGTGTGGTTACTTCCACCTCGAATGGAGCAGGTGCAGCTGCGGGAGGTGCTACCTCGACTTCAAATGGAACTGATGCAGTTACCTCAATCTCCATTGGCGGTTGTATCTGTACTATAATAAGGTTGAGCGTGACTGCGGGTTTCTTAGGATCGTCACCTTCTTTGATAAGTCCAATTGATCCCTCAAGATCCCATTCCTCATCAGTCTCTATCACATTGATACCTTCACCCCTATGATCTGGAAGGGGGTTGTTGCGGACGTTGCGTGTAGATTCCTTTGCCTGGATGACCTTATTATCAATCAAGGTCTGAATATTATACTTCAGTGTCCGGCACTCGTCAATGGTGTGCCCTTTCATACCAGAATGGTATGCAGGTTTTATTTGGGTTGACCCATTGGGATGAATTCTCTATGGCCATAGCAGGGATAGGAGTGACGTCGCCAGTAGCCTTCAACCTTTCATACAGCTGGTCAATGGGTTCAACAATGGTAGTGTATTGTTTGGGTGGTATGCGGTCAAAGTTAGGTCGGGGACTTGGGTAGTTTGGACGAGTTGGAGGTGATTGAAAGTAAGATGGTTGGGAATTATATATGTGATAAGCAGTGGATGGTTAGGAATATCTAGGAGGTGATGGTTGATATGTGGGTGGGGGTGCTTGGTATGCAAGTGGGGAGGTCTGATTACAAGTGGAGTTTTGGGTCCTTGGGCGACCATTACTGTTCCTGCATCCTTCTTCTTTGATATACCCCCTGACTGCAATGCTTTATTTGTGGCCTGCAGTGCCTCAAAGTTTGTAACCATACCGCTTTTAATGCCCTCTTCAATCCTTTCTCTGAAATTTATGATATCGGAGAACTTATGGTTTTCAATAACCATCAATCTTTCATAGTACTGTGGATCCTGTGCTCAGATGAAGAACTTGTTCATTTGTTCCTCGTCCAATGTCGGCCTGACCTTGGCTGCTTCTGACCTCCAACGGGTAGCATACTCACGGAACATCTCAGTAGGCTTCTTCTTTAAGTTCTGTATGTAGAAGACATCTGGCGCATTCTCTGTGTTAAACCTGAATCTGTATCTGAAGTCAGACGCCATACTCACCCAATTGGCCCACTTCTTAGGATCCTGGCTTATGTACCAGGACAAAGCATCTCTTGTAAGACTCCTCATGAAAAGCTTCATTCGGATCATTTCATCCTTTTCGACCCCTACAAGCTTGTCACAATAAGTCCTTAGATGAACCCTGGGATCACCTGTTCCGTCAAACATTTCGAACTTGGGAGGGTTGTAACCCTCTGATAGTTCTACATCTAGCTATATGCATAGGTCTTCGTAGTTCAGACCCTTTATCCCTTTGCCTCATTCGACGCCCTAAACCCGACTTGTCAACTTCTTGAGCTCTTCAGCCAAGTTCTTAATGATTAGGTTCTTCTCAGCGGATTCTGGTGTATAGGATATGGGTTGAGTGGAGTGAGGTAGGGTCTCCATGTATATAGGGTTATTTTGGTGACCGGGAGTTTGGGTATAATGGTGATCATGGTGGAGTTATGGGGTTCAGGAATGATTTGTGGGGTATTTTGTGGAGTATGGTAGGTGTTTTGCTGATATTGTGGAGGGATAGTTTGATTCTGTGGTGGGGTTGTATAATGGTGAGGCGTGGGAGGATTCTGTGGGCGTTTGTTGGGTGTGTTTTGAGGTGGTTTGGGGTTCTGAGTGTTTGAATGGTTGACATTTGGGATAATTGAGTGTGAGGGATAGGTTTGCTAAGCTCCCGACCTGCTCTAGCTCACCCCGGAATTCTAGTATTCTATGTTCAAGCCCTGAAACCGCATCATTTGGGGCATGAGTACCTCGACCATCAAAAGCTTCCGCATGTTCGAAATGTGTATTGTTATCCTTTCTGGTGTCATTCAAATCATCCATCTTTGCTTTTCCTTTGCCTTTTGGTGGACTAGGAGGAGGAGAAGGTGGAGGGCCCCTGGATCTTATGTGATAAGCTGATGATGCCAGTATGCGCGAACCAACCTTTGGAGAATGGGAATAATCAAAAGAAAGAAAGAAAAGACAAAAGGTAGCCAAGTCAGTGAGAGTTCTGAAAAGAATATTTGCAGTATTTAAACACATATTGCAGAATATAAATTCGTGTCCTATTTGGGAGCCTCGTTGTGCCCGAGGTAGGCCTAGAGACAAGTTGTTTTGGAGAACTTAGATGTCAATAAATGCCTCATTTCATTAATATGAAAACAGAAGAATCCCAAAACGACACTAAGATAATAAAAGACAAGTCACTATTGGCACTTGGCCTTATTACATTTTGGAAAAGCAAATAAATCTAATCTACTTGGTATCAGAAGGACCTTCCCCAGGCTTGATCTTTCTAACTCCATCGACAAGATTCCCTAGTTCGCCCAGGCCCAGCAGAGGTAGACTCTTGCTAGATGTCCTCACTCGCTTCCTTCAACATTCTAGCAGTCGTCGATCTTTTTTCTTATCTTTCCCTTCAGCTCCATCAAACCCTGTTCCAGATATTCTAACCTTTCATTGGAGGTGATAGCCATCTCCTTCCATTCGTTGATCAGTCTCATGTTTGTCTCGTGTATCTCCTGATGTTCGGTTTTGTCTCGTGTATCTCCTGATGTTCGGCCTTGTAGTCATGAATCCTCTTGCGCAATTTGTTGTATTTGACTTGGGTCTCAGCATCTTCATCTATGACCCTGTTTCCTCGACCAATTCCTGGCTCCACTATACCCTGAATGATACCTGCCTGGATCAATGGTGTTTTTCTCCACAATAATCTTGCAGTGCCACATATGCTGTGCTTGGAACTTGTAAGGGATGTCGTCATCCTAAAAATCTGCTCGGAAATGACTCATCTTTGCAACTCATGGTACGACCTGCTTTCTGCATGCTTGTCTCAAAACCTTAATGGGGACGTAAGGGTATATCCCCCTGAACCCAATCAATACCAATTGAGGAGCGTCCCTAGACCTGATGATGAATTCATCGGTAGGGAACCATTCAAACATCCACTGGACCCAATCCTCAGTCAAATTGTCGAAGAACTCCACCCATTCCTTAGCACTTTCTGGCTGAGCAAACGTGTCTGGAATATAAGTCATCCACTTAGGGTGATGGCAGGTGATATGATCATTCCACGCCCTTCATGGAAACTCCTGACGATATTGACCCTTTTGAAGATGCTCCAATAACCACAACTGCAGCAACAGATTGCAACCCTCGAAATGCTTGAACCATTTCTGGCAGCGGTCAAAATCCCGGTAGATGTCAGTTATAATCATAGGGACTATGGTGTATGTTTGTCCCTCAATTCCTTCCATTGGAGTTTTGGATACCATAGCCAGTTTGGCGTGAATTCTGTCCCCTTTCATTGGGAACACTATCATGCCCAGGAAGCAAACAACGAACACGAAAACTCTGCGGTGAATGTGACCCAGGGAAGTGATGGAAAAAATCATCATGGAACATGCGAAAGGACTTGCTATGACCGTATATTTCATACAAGTAGTCGAATGGTATATAATATTTCTTTAGGCACTCCAAGTCAGCGTTCTATTTCAAACCCATCATCTTTAGAAACCCCTTACTAGTGCAATTTTCTGGCACCAATAAACCAGGGATGTCCCAAGGTAGCCCAGCAAATCCCCCTATTTCTTCTAGGAGCGGGGTCATTTTTATGTTCCCAAAGCGGAACACAGACCTTTCGCTATCCCAGAATAAGGTTGCAGCTTCAATCAGCATATTGTTGGGCTGAATGTATAACAGGGATGGCAAATTTCCTAGGACTTTCTTCACATGTTTCATGTCACTCAAGGAGAGAGATTCCCACCAATCCAGTAGCAGTGGTGGTATGTTGCAGACCATACCGAATCTGGGGACCTCGTGCCTCATTTTCTGCAAACCAAAAAGGTTAGGCCCTTTCCCCCTGCTGATTCAAATATTTATACATCCATGATTAGCATATTGGCATTTAGTTCTCCAAATTTAATGCACAAAACTTGGTTGCGTCCGTTAAGACTATGGAAACCCCGGTGGACTTTTGGATAAGGCTTGTCTTAAAGGGTTATTATGCGGACAACATACTAACCCGGCTAGGTTTGACCATGATGCATGCACATATATACTTAAAGTAAGGTTGTTATGGAGGTCTAGACTGGTACCCTCAAGCGGACAACTTGAGGACGAAAGGCATGGACGTCGATTGCACCGCTGATCGACTAATTTTACCGCAAATAACCCTGTCCGAATTAAAAGGGTGATATATAGGAAGAGCGCAACCACTCATCAAGCATTGCTATAGGATTGATTACGCACAAGTGGAATATGATGTTGAGCATGATTCATGCATCAGTAAATAGCATGTTGTCACGTATTTGCACGTTTAGAAAAATAATAATTGCGATATTAATAATTGAAAGACGTTAAGAAGGAAAACAAAGATACAAGTCAGTTTCGTAATAGAGAAATAAATACTTGAAAGTAAACAATTAAGTTCACATAAAGGGAAAGGGAACGGGTGAACATGTATCAACAGAATAAAGCATGCTTATACTAACTCACTAAGCACATTTGTCATGGTAAGAGCCTAGAATCCCTAGCAGAGTCGCCATGCTGTCGCTCCCCCTTTTTCCTCGCAGAGTCTGGGTTTCGACATTCTTGGGACAACTCACTTCCTTTTGGGAAGGGGTATGAAAATTGAAGAGTCGCCACCTAATGGATTTAAGGTGCGTTAGGACACCTAATACAGATAATTCATAAACCGATTTACGTTACCAGAGATTGGGTAATGGCTCAGAATTACCTTGAGGGGAAGGTGTTAGGCACCCCGTGAGGTCCACAACGGTGGGTCCCGGTCAAACTCATTTTGTGAATTAGTCATTAAGGAAATAAAGTAATTCAAACACATAGGGATCATTAAAAACGGGGATAAAGGGGTCCTAAGTTTATTAGCCTATAGGATCACTTCTATGCAATACTCGATAAGCTTTCCTCAAATAGAGGTGTTACGTGTAGCATTAGCGCACAAGTCATCATATCCTTTACTACTCAATTACCCTCACCTTAATGGTTATATAAGCGATTCTAATTAAATGCGTACTCTATGTGTGCATTACCCGTCCCTTGCCTATGGTCCTGGAGGTGTTTAGGACTTCTAGTTAGGGTGGTTCTAGACTCACCTAAGATACTTAAAAGGAGAAAATCTAAGCGACAAACAAAATAACTAGGACTGTCATATAACAGAGAAATTAAAGGCTCACATTTACCTCCACAAATAAGTAGACAATTGCACGTCTCAAACAATAGTTTTAAAACACTTTAAAGGGTCCTATAGCAGGATATCTAAGTGAGCACAAAGCAGAACATATGCAACATTTAGTTAAGGCGAGGCAGCGAATACCTAATCAGTTTGCCTACTGATTTTATGGCTTCCTGAATCTGGGCAGTTTACAAACAGTCACACAAAACACAGTTTTATAATTTCAGGATTTTAGTTGTCCTATAGGCTTGCCTAGGTAAGGATCAGCAGTATCCTAAAAACATGATATCTAATCGTCAATCAGAACCATAGTAAACCAATGATCAATTTTAAGCAGTTTTTTTTCGTTTAGACATGACAGGACTGGTTTTACATGTTCATCTCTATCAGCATAATATCTAGGTGCTGAGATTGTTTTTATGCATATTTCTTATGGGACTGATGATGAAACTGATTTTATACGATTTAGCTATGGGCATGATATCAAGGCGAGTGCAGATAAAGTCCTAGAACATGATTTCTAATGCACATGAACGTGATTATTAAGGAAGAATTGATAAACAACCTGGAAACAAGATATCTAACGCAGATGTGAGTATGCAATTTTTTTAGAGAAGTGGAAGTTTAGAACAAATAATATGACGAACCTATAAGCATGTTTTCTAGTTCACATAACAATCCTATAAGCATGATTTATAATGCATGTAGACAATCATAACAGTCTTATGAGCATGGTTTCTACCTGATTCCCACAAAAAGATATGTAAAAGCCCCTCCCATTTTACTAATATCCTCAATATCTGTTTTACAAGAATTATTATTACAAACCAAAGATGCCCAAGAGTAAACCTGGACAACCAGGCCTTCAACCAAGTCTGAAATGCCAACATCTTATAGTATCCAATAGGGTATTCGGTGCGTCAAAGTTCCCAAGGGCCTCAGGGACCCCGGGCAATGCTTGCACCAAGAATCCTTTAAAGAAAACAATTTTTTGTGCATAAGTGTGGAAGATCCAGCTCCAGTGTGTCAGAGTTCGGAGGAGTCTCATGGACTCCTAGGCCGTGCTCACACTGGAGGGGTTAGGACCCTAGATGTTCTAAGAGTATGAGTGGAAAGATGGTGCTTGAAAATAGAAATAGTTTTTAAGAAAATAGTTTAGAAGTAAAACAGTTTTGGAGTAAAACAATTTAGGAGTGAAACAGAGTCATTGAAGCATTCTGAAAACAAAGGTTTCAGCAAACAAACACATAGTCACAAAGTTTCAAAGCAGAGATTCACATTGCCCAGATTTAGATTAGTTCATTAGTTAACACTAGGTGGCATACATCCTGTTGAGAACAAACAACTACACAGAGAAGGGATCAGGGGTTAGGAACATAGGAATCCTGAATCAGGAACACATAAAACAGGGTGAGAAGCATGTTGATTAACACAAAGCAAGTTGGCATATTATAACAACCATATTCCATAGCACTCAATAGGACCTAATGATGCTGATTAGAGGCAATAAACATCAAACACATAAGTTTTAAAAGTCCAGATTACATAGCACTGGGTAGGGCATAGCAACAGGAGTAATCATGCTGACTTAAAGCAGTAGACCTAAGTATAGAAGTAATCATGCTAATTGTGAGCAATAAACAAGGGGGGTATAGAAGTCTATCCTCATAGAAATATTCATGTTACTTAAGGTCAATAGACAGGAAAGGCAGGATCTTGACGACACAGAGGTAATTATGCTAATTAAGATTTGCAAACATGAAGACAAAAGTTTAAATTTCAGAACTAAACATATTGATTGAAACCAATAAACAGGAAAAGGTAGAGGTTTAGATGCAGGAGCAAACATACTTCTTTAAAGCAATAACAAAAAAATAGAAGTTTAAATATAGAAGTAAACATGTTGATTAAAAGCAATAAACAGGAAAGATGGAAGCTTAAACATAGAAGTAAACATGATAATTGAGATCAACAAACAAGAGAAGGCATGGATTTGGCTACACAGAAATAGTCAGGGCAATGAACAGGAAAACACATAGGTATAGCTTCAATATGAAAGGATATTAAGAGGGGAGACATACCAGTTAAAGACAGCAAACAGAAGATGAAAGTGTGCAGAACTCAGTGGCCTAGCCTTGGCTTTCAGCCGGCTAGACAATGTAGTAAATACAAGTAGCAGCAAGATGAGAGCAAAGTGTGTGTGTGAGTGAGAGATTCTTTATAAATTGTGTTCGTGTCCTCAGAAGAATCAGAATGAGAGTATATATAGCACTTAGTGAGGTAAAACAAATAAGGTAAAGAGAAAATCACAGTTCGTAAAATAAGGGTAATCAAATAAAATCAATTAGCCAATTAGGGAGTTAATTCATATAGAGAAATGCAGGAGAGACCCCTTAAATTGGGGAGGGTCAATTAACGGTACAAAACTAGGGCTCAAATAAGGCAAGAAATGAATCGCATACCATATAGGAGTCAATCAAATCCCTAAACCATACTGATAGTTTAATTAAGGCAAGTATAACTAATCAAGATCACAAATAAGGAAATAGGTAAAATCACAGAAAATACTAATTTTAACAAGAAAATATGATTCGAATCCCAAATAAAAATAAATCAGTATATTAGGTTGACAGAAATAAACAAATAAGGGGGAAAATTACTTAAATAACTAGTGCCGGAAACAGAAAGACCTAGGGTTTAAGAATATACACAAAAATTAATCAAATAAGTAGAGAAATAATCAGATTCAACACTTGGAAGTTTGAAAATCGTTTGAAGGGAATTTAGGATGAACTTAGTTCTTAGAAATCACTGAAATTAAATAATGATAAGGAAAATAAAGAGTTTTTTCGAAGAAAATACCAAATAATACTCAGAACGTTTCAGATCTACGTGGATCTGAAAAGAACCAAGTAGTCAAGAGATTAGGGTTTTTGAAAATGATATAGGTGAACGAAAACTGGGTTTAAAACCCTAGATTCGAACAAAAAATGGGAAGAGAATAGTACTCACAAACGAAAATGGCCATAGACAGGCCTGTGAGAAAGGTTTTGAACCAAACCAGGTTGAATCTCTTTGAGATTCTCTCATAGATCAACGAAGTCGAACAACTAGAAGATGTAGCAGGCCGGCAAGGGCCGGAAAATACATAGAAACCCCATAGACGGGGAGTTTTGCAGGTGACGACGGCTAGGTTTTAGGGGGTGATTGAGAGAGGAGGGGAGGGATTAGGGAAACGATAACGGCGGAAGAAAGGGGAATGGGGGGGGGGTTAGGTTTTGGGTTTTGATTAAAAAAGGAAAGTGTTAATGTGGATTGTTGATCTCAGAGATCAACGGCCATTATTGGAGAAAGTTTTGGGTTGGGTAGGCACAGGATTGGGCTTGGGCGGATTGTGCTGGTATTTTTAATGTTTGGGCTAGTGTAATTTAATTAAAACGAAATTGAAAGGGGCTATTTGTTAAATACCCAATTAATTAATAAGATAATTTATAAAAATAATTAACAAATTATAAGAAATGATTTTCATGCATAAAAATATTTTAAAATAATTACTCAACATTATAAAAATATAAAAGCTATTTTCTGGTGAAATAATGTAATAATGCATGCATGGGCTATTATTGCAAAGTTATTACAATTATAATCGAAAAAGATAAATGTGGTTATTTATGAAATAATTAAAGCTTAGTATAAATATAAAATAGTAAAATTAAGTCATAAAATTGTTATAAAGTCATTTGTGATGCAATTAGTAATTATTTATAAAATAAAAATATTGAATAAATTAATTAAAATCCTTAAAAAATGCAGAAATTATGAAAAAATATTAGTTGATGCTCATGTACTATTTTGAAGGTAGATATGCATTTTGAAAATAGAGTAGGAAAAAATTGGGTATCAACATATATTTACACACACTTATATTGTAGTGTGCATACTATTATAATATTTAACAATAGTTATATCATCACAGAACAAAAACAAAAATGGTTACACACACTTATATTATAGTGTGCATACTATTATAATATTTAACAATAGTTATATCATCAAAGAACAAAAACAAAAACGGTTAGTGAACCAAACATTAGTAGAAAAATATTGAAAAATAAAGAGACATTTAAACATAAATAAGCGAAGCTAACAATAATATTGCTTCTAATAATTCACAATACTTTGGGGTTCAAATATGGACATAAACTTGAGCATTTGTGTGGACCCACAAAAACTTATTTCTTAATATTGAGAAGCTACCTACCTATTTATATCTACAATCCAAATAGTAGCTATCAATATTTTCCTACACATATATTTCTCCCCCCAACCTAAATATTATCATCCTCCCGGATGAGCAAAAAGTAAAAACATAGCAAAAGCCTCCATCCAGTAGCAACATTTTTCTTCCCCAACCCATCTACTTTATTCCATTTAAATCCTCATCCTCACAAGCATCATCCGCCCGAGCAGCTGTAGTCACCCTTTTGGGGCGTCGTTCATTATCCGAGACTGACTCGGACTCATC
Source organism: Nicotiana undulata (assembly GCA_005239495.1). NCBI lineage: Eukaryota > Viridiplantae > Streptophyta > Magnoliopsida > Solanales > Solanaceae > Nicotiana > Nicotiana undulata. The sequence goes on from ML243406.1 coordinate 73,005, forward strand.
AGAGTTAACAGCTATTCCAAACTTTTTCCTTTGACTTAGCACAACAGAAACTAGTTCTACTCCCCTAACAATATTTAGATCTGAAATTTGAGGTTCAATAATAAAAAAATCAGCAAAGTTATTGCTGCTATGAGTAGAAACTTCAGGACCAACAAGGAGTGCAGTAGGCAGTAGAGGTGCATTAAGTTGAAATTGGAGGAGATGGTGGATTGTGTGGTAGCATATTTATGTACTGGGAAATCGGGGAAGTGTTGGGATCAACAAAGGTAAAGTAAGGAAAGTAGGATGGTCCACCATGCATTTTCGGAGTAAACTGTCACGACCCGAATTCCCACCGCCGGGACCGTGATGGCTCCTAACGTTGTACTTGCTAGTAGCCAATATTAGAGAGTTATGACATTAAAAAAATTAAAACATATACGAAGTTCTATTACCATTCAGCACATGATACAAAAATAACAAGCGAAATTATATAACGGTACTGCAAAAATAATACTAATATCTAACTACCCAGGGTCTGGATTCACAATTCACGGACTATTAAGAATTTACTACAAGTATTTGGCTGAAAGAAAAAGTATAACTATTTATGAACTAAATAAAACAACAATGAATAATAAGGAAGAGACTCCACGAATCTGCGGACGACGGCAGATCTACCTTGCGCCTCCGTGCGAAAGTCAGCTACAACTCGAAATCAGCTCAAGCCTATACCTGGATCTACACAGAAAGTGCAGAGTGCAGTATCAGTACAACCGACCCCATGTACTGATAAGTGTCGAGCCTAACCTTGGCGAAGTAGTGACGAGGCTAGGACAGGACACCACATAAAACCTGAACAGTATAATCATGCGAGCGAAAATAATTGCAATTAAAGAGATACACGGAAAAAAAGGGAAGGGGACATACTGAGGGGATTTCAATATAAGGAGTGAGGATAACGAAAAGACAGAATTAAACAGAAAGTAGTAAACAAATTAAGCAATTAAAACAATAAAGAAAATTGCACGGTATCACCCTTCGTGCTTTTAATCTCAACCTCACCAAATTATAATAAAACTGCAGGGCATCACCCATCGTGCTTTTACTCTCAACCTCACCAAATAATAGATAAATCATGCACGACATCACCCTTCGTACTTTACGCTCTTCCTCATAATATAAATAAATCATGCACGGCATCACCCTTCGTGCTTTACACTTTTCCTTACCATATAAATAAATCATGCACGACATCACCCTTCGTGATTTACACTCATCCTCACAATATAAATAAATCATGCACGTCATCACCCTTTGTTCTTTACACTCTTCCTCACAATTCACAGAATCAATAACAACGGATAGAGAGAAGTTTCACAATGAAATAAATATTTCATCAATGATTACGTTCACAATTTAACATCTCAATCCTCGAATGAATATCCACAATTTCATCAACCTTGGTGGAACCGAATACAAGTCTCCCAACATTTCAATAACAACAACAAGCATGGATAACAAGATTTAAGACTAAAAATTTGCAAGAATGAAATTTCACTCGCATGCTATGACTCGACCACGACACATAGATGCTCGTCGCCTCATCTATTCAACAACAAAATACGTAGCAAATACTCACACAATACCTATTCCCTCAAGCTAAAGTTAGACACAACACTTACCTCGATTTCGCAGGCCACTCACTACTCAAGTATCGCTTTCCCTTTAGAATTCATCTCCAACCTATGTAGTCATAATTAGTTTGATATCATCAATTATCGCTAAAGGAATCAACTTTAATGCATAATCATAGTTTTCCTAAGTTTTTCCAACAAAAGTCAAAAATCGACCCCGGACCCGCTTGGTCCAAACTCGAGGTTCGGACCAAAATCCGTTTACCCATTGTCCCCCGAGCCCAGATCTATAATTGGTTTTGGAATCCGACCTCAATTTGAGGTCTAAATCCCCAAATTTTGAAATTCCTATGTTCTACCCAAAACCCCCTAATTCCACAATGAAAACCCTAGGTTCTAGGTTGAAATCTTGTTAAAAGATGTAAAAGATTGAAAGAAAATAGTTAGAAATCACTTACCTATGATTTGGGGAAGATTTGGTCTTTGGAAATTGCCTCTGAGGTTTAGGGTTAGAAAATTAAACAGTGAATGAAAAATCCCGTCTAAGTCCAAAGTTACCAGCTGTAGATGTCGCATTTGCGACTAGAGCTTCGCAATTGCGAAGCTCGTAAATGCGAGAAAAACTTCACAAATGCGAACTCCTCACATCTCTGCTGCTTTCGTAAATGCGGACAACGCTGGATCGCAATTACGACCCATTTCTTCGCAAATGCGAAGAATTCCCTTCCCCAGTTCCTATCGCAAATGCGAGACTATCATCGCAAATGCAATTGCTGGCCTTCCGCAAATGCGACTATATTGTCGCAAATGCGAACCTCGTCTGAGCTAGGCATATTTCGCAAATGCGAACCTGAAAGAAGATGGGGATGTTCGCAAATGCGAACACTGATCTCGCAGTTGCGAGATCATAGGCTAGTTCCAAAAAAATGCAAACACCAGCAATAATTCTAAGTCTAACTCACTCCATAGCCTACCCGAAACTCACCTGAGCCCTCGGGGCTCCAAACCAAACATGCATGCAAGTCTAAAAATACCATACGAACTTACTCGTGCGATCAAATCACAAAAATAACACCTAAAACTACGGATTTAGCACCAAAACTAATGAATTCCTCTAGAACATTTCAAAATTACTATCCCCTCAACCGGACGCCTGAATCACGTTAAATCAACTCCGATCTCTACCAAATTTCACAGACATGACTTATATATTATATTGAATTTGTAACGGGCTACGGAACCAAAATACGATCCCCATACCAACGAGATCAATCATAAATAAATTTCTTTAAGTCCTTTGAATTTCAGTCCTACAATTTTCATCAAAAATTCATTTCTCGAGCTAGGGACCTCAAAATTTGATTCTGGGCATACGCCCAAGTTCCATATTTTACTACGGACCTTCCAGGACCGTCGGAATACGGGTCCGGGTCCGTTTACTCAAAACATTGACCAAAGTCAACTAAAATCAAATTTTAAATCTCAAAAATTATTATTTCATAAATTTCCACATAAAAGCTTTTCGGATTTTCGCCGGGACTGAGCACACAAATCGAAGTAAATAAAAATAAGATTTTTAGGACTAACGAGTACGGAATAGAGTCTTAAATTACAAGATGACCCTTTGGGTCATCACATAAACCCTTGATAAGAAACAAAACATATTCAGCAGATTGCTAGACATAGCTTGCAAAGAAGTATTTTAAATTAAACTTTGCATATATCTCTATCAAACCTTTCCTTTTGGCTCTCCTTCAATTGTCTCACTTCACTTTTTTAGATCACCAAAACCAGCCCTGATTTACTCCCTTGTTCTTTTCTCCATTTGGCTAATTTGTTTTTCAATTTCTCTACTGCCAAAGGCCAAGCATCTTTTTTGTTATGTGAAACTATTTTCCTCACCAAAGGTACATCTTGCCTTCCTTCTAGGATCATTAGTCGGAGAAATTTGAGACCAGAAGTGTTCTCCAATCTATTTGTTTGGCAGAGTCAATTGTTTTTGTAACTTTTAACCTAACAGAAGCAAACAACTTAGTAATCGTGCTAGGAAACCCCAAACTTTCACAAGTTTTCATATTATCATTTCTCAACTTTCCAACGTCCAATGGTAGTCCTATACTCACATCATACAAGAAAGTAATTTTATTCAAATAAATCTTAGAACTGTTTGAATTAGGAATGAACCTAGAGCTGGTAAAAGCTAACAAAACTCTAACTCTATATCCTAAGTTCACACCTCTCATTCTGACTTTATTACCCCTTGTATCGTATCCCCAATTTGCTCCAAAAGGGCACAATATTTCTTCAATAATTTCTAAGTTTGGAGTCTTAAAAACTCTTGTGCCTCACTGTCATCCACAGGTTGAAAATTAAGAATCTTATTGACTTCTTCAAAAGAAAATTCATTTTTTTCCTTTCACAATGCTTTAATTCTTCTCTTTGTTCATATTTTGATAAAATTCAGTGATAAAGTTTAGAACAAAGTTACCTAGAGATTGTGCCACTTGTGCTTGTTGATTATTTGGACAATAAACTCTTGCATGGATCCTGCTTCTAGGTTGGAATCCAAGCCCCTTTCATGGATGACTTTTTTTTTGGGGTTAGCCAATGTTTCAGATGATGGAGGTTACTAGAAGATTTCTTAGCCATGATGTAAGAGAAGATAAGAAGAATAAGAGAAACAAAAAGTGCAGAGCCAAAGATAGATTAGTCAATAATGTTTAAGAGAAGAATGGAGTAGGAAGAAGAAGAAGAGTGAAGAATAAGAATGGTCGTTCATGGTGGTGGATGGTAACAAGAAGAAGAAGAAGCATTCATTGTGGTGGCTAGTAAAAAACGGTGGCTAAAAGGATTTTACCTATGTTATCGATCTCCCACTTTACACTCTATATAAAACTAGGTAAAAGAGGGAAAAAGAAAGTTAAAATAAGGATGACACCTTATTTAAGGGATGTCATCCCTATGTTCTTTTCCTTAGGAATTAAAGAAAAAGAAAAACTAAACTTAAAGTTTCTACCTTTGGCAACGGCAGATCCGTAATGTCTTGGTGGGTTAGTTTTATAACTTTTTTTTTCTTTTAAAATATAATTCAAGTTATATATATATATATATATATATATAT
>ML243406.1:77902-118168 GCA_005239495.1 Nicotiana undulata
AAAAATATATATATATATATATATATATATATATATATATATTTATTATTATTTTTTTATTATTTATTTATGTATTACTATATAAACATAAAGTAAAAAATAGTTTTTGCTTTTAAATATACAATCACAGAAGAAAGCTCGAAAGGAAGTGTGACTACACATATTCTATGTGCAATAGACTGAAAAGTTTTTAGACCTTACCAGCTATGTGGTCCTAGTTTAAATATAACAAAAAAATTACATGTGCCAATATTAGATTAGTTATGACCAAATAGTTAACCAACCAGTTACTTAGGCATACCGATCACTGTGGATTTACTCCTGTGCGGGTGACGCTGTTTTTGTAGAGGCCTTCATTTCAGTTCTGGTTGTGCAATAACCTGGATATTAACCAGATTAAATGGTTAAGCAATTAATCAGACATATCAACATTGGGCTTAAGAGGCTCCACTACTTCACCTTCAGTGGCTACGGGTGTGAAAAAGTAGTTCTGAGTTTAACGTTGGTAGCTCAACTTATTCTTGCTCCTTGTTTCGTATTTCAAGCGCAAGAGCTTGCTTTTCGTATTGTCCTCCAAAATAAAACTTCAATATGTGCCCATTTATCTTGAATTTCTCTCCTCCACTAATTCGTTGAATTTCAATTGCTCCATGAGGGGTAACATCTGTAACTACAAATGGGCCAGTCCAACGAGATTTAAACTTTTCTGGAAATAGTCGTAGTCGACTATTACACAAAAGCACTTGAACACCAATCTGAAATTCTTTGGTGACGAATTATTTTGTCATGCCACTTTTTCACCTTCTCTTTATACATACGAGCATTTTCATAAGAATTCAGCCTAAATTTATCTAACTCGTTAATTTGTAACAGTATATTTTTGTCAGCACTGATTATATCATGATTCAATATTTTCACCGCCCAAAATGCCTTATACTCTATTTCAACAGTTAAGTGACATGCTTTTCCAAAAACCAGACTATATAGTAAAGTCCCAATAGGTATTTTAAATGCAATTCGATGGGTCCACAATGCATCATCTAACTTTAAAACCCAATCATTATGTGTTCTAAGATTCTTTTTAATTCTCTATTAGAAACCTCAACTTGACCACTGGTCTGCAGATGACAGGATGTGCCTGTTTTGTGTGTGACTCCATATCGAGATAACAACATTGAAAATTATTTATTCATAAAGTGTGTGCCTTGGTCACTGGTTTTTACTCTAGGAGTCCCAAATCTAGTGAAGATATTTCTCTTAGGGGTCGTTTGGTTTGAATACGGCTTATGCCAGGATAAGTTATACTCATATAATTTATGATGGGATAAGTTATGCTGGAATTATTTTTTATCCATTATTTGGTATGTTGTATTAAATATGACAATTGCATAATTTGTAAGAAGAATGTATAAGTTACACCGGTGTTAATTACCCCACCCTCTATAAGGTATAAGTTATTCCGGTGTTAATTTTAATCCTGGGATAACTTATACCTAGTTTGCTAACCAAACGAAGTATTAAGGTGGTATTAAATTTTTATACCAGCACTATACCTTCTTATACCTCATACCAAACGACCCCTTAAGATATTTGCACACAACCTTAGAATCATTCGTTGTTGTTGAAATCGTCTCTACCCATTTTGAGACATAATCTACAACTACCAAAATGTATTGACATGACTGTGGGGAAGGAAATTGACTCATAAAATCTATACCCCAAACATCAAATATTTCACATATGAGTATGGAATTTAAAGCATTTCATCTCTTTTTGAAATATTACCTTCCCTTGGCATTTGTCCCTTTTTCCTGGGGGCGCTGCATTTCATGCCTGCAGGTCCTGATAGACAGGTCGAGAGTCCTCCAAGTAGGCTATCAGCTCAACGGAAGGTATTGGTGCGCTCCATTTTCTCCAGAATTGCTTATGTGGTTAGTAAGATTAGGACATGTACTTATTAGTATGGCGGGGCCCTGTCCCGACCTTTATGACATTTATGTACTCTTTGAGGCTTGTAGACATATGTCGTATACGTTAAAGATTGTACGGCCTTGTCGGCCTATGTTTTGAGTTTATAAATGATCATGTTGGCCAATTAGGCCATATGTCACGTGTATATGATGATGTAATAAGAAAGATACGTTATGTTGGTACTCGGTTGAGTAAGGTACTGGGTGCCCGTCGCGGCCCATCGGCTTGGGTCATGACAGATCCGCCCAACTCTATTGTTGAAAATATTGCAACTTTGATAACACAGATGAGCTTACTTACGAAAAAGGTAGAAGAGTCAGGGCAGAAGCAGCAAGTTCAGATTGTGGATACTACCAATGGGGGCTTATGCACATCTTGCATTAGTCAACCAATTGGTGTCAAACTATGGAGTCCAGACTGCGATCATCTTCACTGCCAGGAGAATATGAATTATGTGTCAAACTATGGAGTCCAGAAACAGGGTAGACAGAATTGGAGTCAGCAAGCTCAACCGTACAGACCACCTCATCAGCAGCATAACAGTGGAAACATGGGTGCCATGAGACCCCATGGTAATGTGGCGCCTTACCAAATGTCACAAGGGTTTAATAATCAAAATCAACAGCAGTCATACCACCCCCCTCAGCAACAACATGGGGGAGACAAGAAGATAGGTTTTCTAGGCTTGAAGCGATGATGCAACAGGTGATTGGGTCAACTGCCAAAATCAGTGAAAGAGTAGATGCACACGATTCAGCTATTAAAAATATTGAAGTGCAAATGGGCCAGATATCAATGTCCTTGAATAATCGTCCTCTTGGTACTTTTCCTGCAGACACTCAGGTAAATCCTAAGGACCAGGGCCCAAAGCAGCTGATGACAGTGAGTCTCCGCAATGGCAGGGACTTAGACTTAGAACAGGAGATAGCGCGTGAAAGCAGGCAGGCTGAGACACTGGTACCAGTTCCGATTGAACTTGATGATTCAACAAACTTGGCTAATGTAATAGTGCATCCTACTGAAGGAGAACCCAGTGCGTAGAGTGAAGCTGAAAAAGAAGTGGAGATAGCCCAGGAGCCGGTAGTTGAGGTGGTGGCTGAGAAAGAGAAATCCCAAATCACTAGGAAAAAGAGACCGCCAACTCCATTCCCTCAGAGGCTGGCCAAATACCAAAAGGATGAGCAGTACAAAAAGTTCTTGGATATGCTGAAACAGATACAGGTAAACATTCCTCTAATTGATGCTCTGGAGGAGATGCCTGGCTATGCGAAGATGATGAAGGACTTGATGTGCTGAAAATTAAATTTCCAAGACTTGGAAATTGTGACCCTTACTCAGACTTGCAGTGCGGTAGTGACACGGCCAATTGCAGAGAAGTTGTCTGATCCAAGGAGCTTTACAATTCCCTGCACCATAGGAAATTTTGCTTTCGCCAAAGCACTATGTGATTTGGGGCCAGTATTAATCTCATGCCCCTGGCCATTTACAAGAGACTGGGGATTGGTAGAGCCAGACCAACTTCTATGTTACTACAGCTGACTGACAGGACAGATAAGAGATCGTCAAGCATTCTGGATGATGTTTTGGTGCAAGTGGGGAAGTTTGTGTTCCCTGCTGATTTCGTGATACTGGATTGTTGAGTGGATGAGGAGATTCCCATAATCTTGGGAAGGCCATTCTTGGACACAGGCAGAGCCCTCATTGATTGTGAAACTAGGGAGCTCAAGATGAGGCTAAACGATGAAGAAATCACATTCAATGTGCAGAAATCCATGAGGCGACCGAGTGAATTCATTAATTGTTCTCTCATTGATGTTGTGGATGTGATAGTGGAGGAAGATGACGCGTCCTTAACTATTGAGGACCCCCTTGCTGCATGTTTGATGAATTTGGAGGAGGTAAATGGGGAAGAATTGGAAAAATGGGTGTTAGCACTTGAAGGTAAAGGGGTCTGGCCGAGGGCTCTCGAGTTTGAACCATTACACTTAGAGAAAAGAGAGATCCCCAACCTATCTGTGAAGAACCACCCAAACTGGAGTTGAAACCATTGCCAGCCCATCTCAGGTACGCGTTTCTTGGACCTAACTCTATTCTACCTGTTATTATCTCATCAAGTTTGTTAGATGTGCAGGCAAATCAGCTGTTACAGGTACTCACTGAGTGCAAGACTGTCATTGGATGGACCATGGCAGACATCAAAGGGATCAGCCTGGCATACTGTATGCACAAGATTCTCCTGGAAGATGGACACAGACATTCCAGGGAACACCAAAGGCAGTTGAATCCAAACATGAAGGAAGTGGTGAAGAAAGAAATCATCAAGTGGTTAGATGCGGGAATCAGTTTCCCCATTTCTGACAGCAACTAGGTTAGCCCAGTGCAATGTGTTCCAAAAAAGGGTGGCATGACGGTTGTGAAGAATGACAACAATGAGATGATATCAACAAGAACCGTCACTGGCTGGAGAATTTGCATGGATTACAGAAAGCTAAATCTTGCCACCCGGAAAGATCACTTCCCATTCCCTTCATTGATCAAATGCTCGACAGGCTGGCAGGGAGGTCTCACTTTTGTTTCCTGGATGGGTACTCGGGGTACAATCAAATTTCCATTGCCCCAGAAGACAGGAAAAGACCTCATTTACATGTCCCTATGGGTATTTGCCATCAGAAGGATGTCATTTGGCCTCTGCAATGCACCAGCCATATTTTAAAGGTACATGATGACTATATTCACAGACATGGTTGAAGATATCATGGAGGTATTCATGGATGATTTCTCAGTGGTAGGAAACTCATTTAATGAGTGCCTAGCAAATCTAACCCGTGTGGTAAAGAGGTGCATTGAGACGAATCTGGTGCTTAACTGGGAGAAGTACCATTTCATGGTGCAAGAAGGGATCGTCTTGGGGCACTTGGTGTCGAGCAAAGGAATTGAGGTGGACCGCGTTAAAGTAGATGTGCTTGAAAATCTTCCACCACCCACATCGGTCAAAGCTATACGTAGCTTCCTTGGGCATGTCGGGTTCTACCGGTGATTCATCAAAGACTTCTACAAGATAGACAACCCTCTATGTAAGTTGCTTGAAAAATATAACCCCTTTGTGTTTTCTACTGATTGTAGGGTGGATTTTGAGGAGATGAAACAGCGGCTAGTCACGACACCGATAATTGTTGCCCCCGACTATGAGCAACCGTTTGAACTCATGTGCGATGCCAGTGACTACACAGTGGGATCCGTGTTAGGTCAGCGCAAAGATAAAACAATGCACCCAATCTACTACGCAAGTAGGACATTGAGTGGAGCTCAGCTGAACTACACGGTGACCGAAAAGGAGATGTTGGTGGTAGTGTTCGCCTTTGACAAGTTTAGATCATACTTGATCGGGTCGAAGGTGATTGCGTACACTGATCATGCATCCATCAGATATTTTATTGAGAAGAAAGAATCCAAGTCACGCCTAATTCGTTGGGTGCTGTTGTTGCAAGAGTTTGATTTAGAGATTCGTGACCGCAAGGGCACGGAGAACCAAGTCGCTGACCACCTGTCACGACTTGAAGGTGCTGAGAATGCAGTAGAAGTAGAGGATATTCTGGAAACCTTTCCAGACGAGCAGCTACTCGCCACGAGCATGGAGGATGTGCCATGGTATGCAGATATTGCAAACTACCTGGCAAGTGGTATTGAACCTTATGAACTCTCATCTGTCCAAAAGAAAAGGTTTTATCGTGATTGCCACAATTACTATTGGGATGAACCTCACTTGTTTAGAATTTGTATTGATAACATGATTCGGAGGTGTGTCCCCGAGATAGAGCAATTTTCTGTTTTGCAGACTTGTCACGCATCAGCGTATGAAGGACATTTTGGAGGAGTTCGAACAACAGCTAAGGTGTTAGAGGCCGACTTCTACTGGCCAACTGTGTTCAAAGATGCTCACCAATGGGTGAAGGGCTGTAATGAGTGTCAAAGTATGGGGAACATATCCCGCCGTCATGAGATGCCCATGAACCTGATACAAGAAGTGGAGGTGTTTGATGTGTAGGGGATTTACTTCACGGGTCCCTTTATCAGCTCCTATGGCAATAAGTACATACTTGTTGTTTTAGACTACATGTACAAATGGGTGGAAGTTGCAGCATTCCCCACCAATGATGCAAGAGTGGTGGTGGGGTTCTTGAAGAAAAACATATTCACCCGTTTTGGGATCCCAAGGGCCATTATTAGTGACGGAGGCACTCACTTCTGCAATCGTGTCTTCAAAATGCTACTAGCCAAGTACAATGTGCGCCACAAGGTGGCAACCCCTTATCACCCTCAGACAAGTGGGCAGGTTGAGGTATCAAACCGTGAAATCAAGAGTGTGCTGACCAAAACAGTAAATGCCACAAGGACTGATTTGGCGAAAAACCTTGATGACGCACTCTGGGCCTATAGAGCTGCATTTAAAACACCAATTGGTATGTCTCCGTACAAATTGGTGTTTGGAAAGGCCTATCACCTGCCTGTAGAGCTGGAACATCGAGCTTGGTGGGCACTGAAACAGTTGAACATGGATCTTGACGCTGCGGGTGAAAGTTGAGTCACGGAGCTGCATGAGTTGGAAGAATTCAGGTATCAAGCATTTGAAAGCACAAGGCTATATAAAGAGATAATGCAGAGGTTACACGACAAAAACATTGTGGACCACAACTTCAAACCCGGAGATAAAGTATTGCTCTATAATTCAAGACTGAGATTGTTTTCGGGTAAGCTTAAGTCCCGATGGTCTGGACCATTCAGAGTGGTCGAAGTGTTCCCCTTGGGTGTTGTGGATATTGCTACTGAAGATGGGTCCAATGCCTTTAAGGTTAATGGACAGAGATTAAAACTATATGTGGGGATGAATGAGACCAATGAGTTGTCTGTGGTGCATCTTTTCGAACCGCAGAGGTTGAGAGAGCCTTAAATGCGCTCATTCTGCGTCGTGCCGCGACATTAAATCAGGCGCTTCATGGGAGGCAACGCATCGATTTTTGTATTCGTCGTGCCGCAACGTTAAATCAAGCATTGCGTGGGAGGCAACCCATGATTTTAGTTGTTTTCTATTTTGTGTGTTGTAGGTGATGTACATGCAACTAACCCTTTATCGAGTGTGCAAGACAAGCTTGGAGGTGTGTGGAGAAAAGACGAGGTCATAAAACAACTCGGGTAAGGTAAATGTGTGAGGAAAACAAAGAAAAAGGTCGAACCTCAGTCACCGCATCCGCGGAAGAACCGCGGCGCGACCGCGGTAGAAATCCAATGTTCTGAACTGTGATGCTCGTTAGTCACCGCGACCGCCGTAGGATTGCGGAAAAATACCAATTTTCTGAATCACTTTCACCGCGACCGCGGTAGGACTGCGGCAAATGAGGGTACTGTTTGAATCTCCCACCCTCGCGATCGCGGCGAGTAAACTGCCCGCTCAGGCAAGTGTTTTCTTTTGATATTTCTATTTTATTTATTTATTTATTTTTAACCTTTCCCCCACTTAACCACTTTCCCCCATTATTCTAAAACCTAATCCCTAACTTTTCTCTCTCCCCAACTTCCCCAACGCCTCACGCTTTACCCCCTCTTCCTCTTCATAGACCCACGTCCCTCCCCTTTTCCCCCTAGATTTTCTTCCTCAACTTCCCCTCTCTCTCCCTCTAACCTCCATTGCTATCCACTCACTACTCTCACCCACATCCCTGCTCAGGTAAGTCTCTTCTCCTCTCTTCTCTCTTAAGTATATTTCTTGTTTCTCTATTTCTTTTGTAGTCATTGTTGTATTGTCGATGTAATGATGATTCTTCACCATATTTAGGCTAGATTATTTTGGGTCTTTTTCTCTGTAGACTTGACTTAGGGTGTTTTAGTGTAACAATTGACTATGGTGGGAGAGATTCCATATTGTTGAAAGGACTTTGGTACTTGTTTGTGGTCGAAATTGGGGAAGATTTGTTCCATGTAGGGCTAATATATGCTTGTCATGAATCATGCCCACTTGGTGTTTGTAAAATTTCCCCATTGAGCGAATAATTGGTATTGTGACCGTCGTGGTGGTGAAGTCTAAGTAACCACCCGATAGACACACAAATTGGTATCCCTCTGACAATAAACTATGTTGTAACAGGTATTATGTCTCAGTCAAGGAAAAGAAGAACCCAGACCAACACTAGTCAGTTTGACGCCACGCGGTTTGTTTCAAAAGAGGCTGAAGATCGATTTGAGGAAAAAGCAGCCAGGAAAATGGTCCACAAAGTTCCGGTTGACATGGCTGCACTGCGGTATGAATACCCAGATATGTTCACTAAAATAAGGAGATGCCAACTAGACATCTTCTTTGAAGAACCTGAGGAGGCTAACATTTTGATGGTTCGGGAATTCTATGCAAATTGCCCGGAACATGAGAACCGAGTGGTCACAGTGCGGAGAACTAAGGTGAACGCGTCGCTGGAAGCCATACGCAGGGCATACAGGCTTCCAGCCTTCTCTGGGGATATGGATCACTACCAACTCCATCAGCAACCACCGGTCAATTGGACCATGCTTGTGCAGACAATCTGTGCGGTAGGGGTGCCCACATGGGTAAAACATGGTATCACGCTGAACTCTAATGCTTTCACTTGGGAGGCCAAATGCTAGTTCACCATCATCTGTAGCCGCCTGTTGCCATCCAGCAACACCACTGATGTCAACCCCACTCGTGCGGTGATGGTTTGGTGTTTTGTAAACCGACTGGACTTCGATGTGGCCCAGGTGCTCCATGATGAAATGTTCATCCGATAACCTGAAATAATGAAAGGGTTTTATTTCCCTTCACTAGTCACCAGGCTGTTCCGAATAGCCAAGTTCCCTGAGAATCGCCCCCTTGATAGAAAACTGGCGAAGAAGGCCCTGTTCAAAGCGAGCAAAATATCAGTGGGAAAAGAGCATCCGGTCCCTATTGCTGTAGATGACGAGGATGAAATTGTACCTAATGCTGCACCACCTAGGCAGTCCCATGATGAAGTAGGTCCCTCTCAACCTCGGCGGAGCACCAGGTTGTCAACCTTGGAGGACGACGTGGCTGGCATTCGCACCTCGGTGGACAACCTCAATGCCAGAATGGATGCTATGGCCACCCAAAATGCCAAGTCCGAAAAGCGGATAATAGCTTGGTTTCGTGCATTAGGGCGCGCTTGTCACCTCGACCCGTCCACAATGTATGATGACGAATGAACATCGGGGAAGTCTTCTTACCTCACTGTGCTTTATTTTTGTTGACATGAGGACATGCCAATTTTTCAAGTGTGGGGTGGGGGCTATTTGTGTTGTTGTATATGTTTGACAGTTTTAGTTTTGTTTAGTTGGGTTAGTTGTTGATAATTGAATTTGGTTCTATGTGACTAATATCGACTTGGCCCGAAGACGGACACCTTTCAACGAGTCTCTTGACGGTATCGAGTCGAGCCTAAAAAATGGACTCTTCCCGACGATGGACATGTTCTTGAGAGAAGTTAGTCCAAAGAAAACACCAAAAAGATTTTTTATTTTCTTTTTAGGTAGTGTAGTAACCCCCCTTGGTTTTTCTTTTGACCACGGTTCTTTTCCAAGGGTTTAGCTTGAACCGGGTATAATTAGTTTTCTTTTTATTTTTTAGTTGTTAGGTTTCTTTTGGGCAAGGAGCTGAATGGAAAATGCATCCCTTAGTGTGTTACACCCGAACACCAAAGACCCTAGGGTGTGACGCTTAGGCTCATTTGTTGACTCTTGTAGATGCCTTAATTTACCATGTTGTAACTAACTTGAATGCTCAGTGGAGCGGTTTGACGAACCAATCTGGAGTGAATTATGTGCCATGTGTGTGTAAGGTATTTTGCATTGTACTCTATGTCCACATTTGATACCTAGAGCTTGCCTTGTGTGTGTGCAAAGTGAAATAGTAGTCTGTTCAGTCTTAGAAGTGATATAGGTATTTCTTTGTTAAGCCAGATATAAATATGTATCCACCTGCTTGCAATTCACCATAGTTAACCCCTTTGAGCTTATAAATCTGTTTTGTTGGCAACCACATTACAAACCATACCCAATTATTTGAATAGCCTGCCTGTTTGAACCATGTACCTCCTATAAGCCCTTGAATTGTAAAGAACATGTAAAAGTCTAAGTGTGGGGTGGTGGTCTGGTTTTTGAGTGGAACGACAAAATAGGAAGAATGGTGTGAAGCATAAAAGAATGAACACCACTGGAAAAAAAATAGGAAGAAAAAAGGACAATGAATAAATACAGTCCTTGACAGGTGGTGAGTTGAAGAAAAAGTGCACCTAATGAAATTTGGGGTAAACTAAAGAGAGTGGTGGGAATTCTGGCCAAACATAAGAATGGGCTGAAAGCTGCAGTAGTTGTATTAAAAGTGCTTAGGGAGGTTAGTCACTATATCTAAAGATATCCTACCCGTCTCTTAGCCTACACTACAATCGAATGAAGACCTAATTGATCTTAGACTGAATGAACTCGATTAGTAGAGTATTACACTACGGGAAAGCTTATGGCGTATCTTTGTGGCATATGAATGTTCTTTCCGAGAGTGAGTGAATTCTTTCTATTTTAAGTTCCCACTTGTTCTTAATATTACTCTTGTGGAACTACTCTCGATTGTGTGATGTGAGGGCATGTGATTCATGACGGAAAGGTAAGTCTTGACCTCTGTGTAGAGTACTTTGAGGAAGTAAAAATATAGCATGGCATGTGAGAGTCACCGCTTGAGACATAGATGTTACACGGCTAGGTACAATGCTGGTAAAATGTTCGTTGTGATACCGTAGGGAAATGCTTGAGAAGATTAGGCCTGTAGAGTGTGGTTTTGCTCCTCGAGGACGAGCAACGGTTTAAGTGTGAGGTGTTGATAGTAGGTGAATTAGACTATATTTTCACCCTTAATGAGCCATACTTTAATGTGTTTTGAATGCGAATATTGATACAAAATGCTCTGATTAGTGTTTTTATGCTTTGCAGGATATAATCTATGATTAGAGATACTTTGGAGCATTTTTGAAGTCAATTAAGGGAGTTTAAGGCCAATCAAGAAGAACTCGTGAGAAAAGAACAACAAAAAAGGCTAAGATTGCTGGAAAAGAGCCCACCGCGACCGCAGTCGACCATGGCTGGAGCGCGGTGGGCAAGACAGCTAAAATCAGAGTGCGCGTATTTCACCGCGGTCGCGGGCGAACACTGAACAGCCAAAAAAACTGAAGGACCAAAGTGCAAAATACGGGAATAAATTGCCTAAACCTATTTAAACATTATAAACTCGCCCAAGAGACAACTAAGCTTTTTTTTAGACTCAAGTAGGAGGCAAGAATCATTGTGAGAAGACAAGAAAACATTAGAGTTTTTCTATTCTCTTTCTTTAATATTTATTTTGAGAATTATGATTTCTTTTGGGTTTTTATTATTCTTGAGCATGAGTAGCTAACTTCTTAAATCTAAGGTTTTGGTGGAACCCGTTGAGGATGAACTGTTGTTTAATAATATAGTTTTGTTTGGTTTTCAATCTCTATTTGTTCAACTACGTTCTTGTTGTAGTTGATTGAAAGGCCCTCAATTAGTTGTGCCTATTTAGTATGTATCTACTTGAGAGTGAGTGCATATTTAGGTAATTGTTTGAACAACATCACTCCCGGAGTATAGGAGAGATCCATAACCGAGGGTTTAAAGGTTGGATTAGAGATAACGATACCTTGGGTGCAATCTAAAGTGAACTATAACGCAATTTAGCTAGCGTAACTTGAGAGAGTGCGTCTAGTAGATTATCATAATTACTTAAGAGAGATTTATAGCTGGAGTGTTCATGATTGATAGAGATAACTAAAGCAAAACTATAAGAAATATACAAGTAGGGATTCATCAACGTGGGAAACCATAACGTTAGACCTTCATCGCATCTGCTTACATCTAAACATTAGTTGTCTTTTAGTTTGTTAATTCTTCAGTTGTAGGAGTAAAAATACCACAAAGTGATATTCCTAACTTTTGGGAAGTTGATTACTGAGAATAGAGTAAATCTAACAACAACATTTGAAACGTGAGTTCCCTGTGGGATTCGACTCTGGGCTAAATACTCAGATTATATTTGCAACGCCCACTTAGTCTTTTAATAGACATAGTTGAGCATGATCAGAACCTGTGAAGATCTTCGGGAAACACTTATGGGAACTCATTTACAATTGGTACCGACTGGAGAGTGGGAATCTGAGCTTCTCCATCCTTAACCCGAACTAGGTGATAGATATACCCTTTCGAGATCATCTTTCTGGCTTTAAGATAGGAAATAAACCTACCCCTTGGTGTTACTGCATCACCCTTCCATTCTAAGACTAGTTCACCAGGAAAAACAAAACTTACTACTTTGGTTCTACAACCCACTGCGGCATAAAAAGACTCTAACCAATCCATGCCCATGATCACATCGAAGTCTACCATCTCCAGTTCTACTAAGTATGCTACAGTAAGATGATGATACACTTTGACTGGACACCCCCTATAGATACATCTAGCTATAGCTGATTCTCCAACTGGAGTGGATACTTCAAAAGGTTCACACAACTTTTCTGGTTCTATCCCGAATTTCTTAGCAATATATGGAGTTACATAAGATAGGGTAGATCTCGGATTTATAAGAGCGTAGACATCAAAAGTGAAGTTTGTTAGCATACCTGTGACAACATCTCCCCGAGCCTCTGTATCCTGACGGTCTGCCAGGGCATACAAGCGGTTTCGACCACCGCCTGCATTACTAGACTTTGCCGCACCACGCCCTTGTTAGGCTTGAGAGTTATGAGGGGCTGCTGAATTAGTGGACTGAGCTGCATTACCTACATTGTTCTGTATTGCTAAAGGACAATCCCTCAAGAAGTGGCCCTGCTGACCGCACCCAAAGCAACCATTTGTGCCCAAACAACACACTTATGGATGCTTCTTACCACACATGTTGCAATTCAGGTACTCAAGGCCTATATAGCCCATACTAGTCTGTGACTGTGAGCCTGCTGCTCTAAAATTTTGGCTTTTCTTGTTAAACTTTGACCTCTGAACTGGTGCACTAGCTGAAGATGGAGCAGGTCCTGATTTTGATTTCCTGAAGAACTGGCGATTACCTCCTGTTTGAGATCTCCCGTGGCTGAAATTTCTTGCAGACTTATCTCTCTTGTTGAGTTCCCCGTCCTTCTCTCTATGTATCCGCTCTTCTTCCTTAAACCTATCTTCGTTCCCTTGAACAAAGGCAACCATCTTAGTGATGGTCATGTCATTATTCTGAGCAGCTATATTAGCATCAGCAAACAAGTCATCTGAAAGCCCCAAAACAAACTGCCTAACTCTGGCCCTCATATCACGTACCATTTCCGGAGCATACCTAGCTAGAGAGAACAACTTGAGGTAGTACTCATTCACACTCATATCATTTTGTTTGAGTCTCTCAAACTCCAAAGCCTTAGCTTCCAAGACCTCAATGGGTAGAAAATGCTCAAGAAACACATATGCAAACTTCTTCCAAGTTGTAGAAGCTGCATCCTCCCCTCGGGACTCTTCCCATGTTTCATACCAAGTGTTGGCAACATCCTTCAGCTGGTACACAACAAGATCTGCTACCTCAGTGTCTGTAGCATGCATCACTCGAAATATCTTCTGAACCTCATCAATAAAGTTTTGTGGATCCTCATCTTTTTTTGACCTTGTGAAGACTGGAGGTTTCATGTTGAGGAATTACCTGGACCTGGAACTACCTGTTTCCTGAACAGCACTTGTCCCCTGCCTTTGAGCCTAAGTAGAAACAATCTATGTGAGCAACTGGATAGCTCCCCTGACATCCATGTCTGAAGCACTGGGCATTGAGCCCGATGCAACCTCCTGGGCCGGAGTGTCCCCCTCTTAAGCAACATTCGTCGTAGCCCCCTGGCTAGTAGTTGAGGCCCTCCTGGTGTACTTCCTTTTTGCAGGCATATTTTCTGAAATACACAATTCGCACGAGTTAGAAGGATTCCTGAAGCATATCTCTAACTGCACAATCTAGAATATGAAAGAAAGGGAAAAATCCTAGGTGTCTTGGTGGTCAACTGTTTATACGTGTGGCGCGCACACACACAAAAAAGTGACCCCACTGGACATGGCTTCATAGACTCCCTAGGACTCTTGAACTTATGGCTCTGATCCCAAGCTTTGTCATGCCCCGAACCATGCCCTGGGCGTAACACGGCACTCGATGTCTGACTACATGTGACCGAGCGAACCAACTGCATGGCTGGATCAACATGTGGTATAACAGTGATGACCCAAAATATCATCATGTGTATATTTGGCTAAATCTATGTTCTGAGGCCCCGAAAGCCTCCGTTAATCTCACCTCGATATGTGTGCGCAGCCCGAGCGTGTTGCCGGGAAGCTTTTATGTGAAAACTTGATGAAAATGGAATTTTATAATAATTAATGGAATAGAGTTGACTTTGGCCAACATTTTTGGTAAACGGACCCGGACCCGTGATTTGATGGTCCCGGAGGGTACGTAGGAAAATATGGGACTCGGGCATATGCCCGGAATCGAATTCCGAGGTCCCAAGCCCGAGAAATGAATTTTTAAAGAAAATAATAAAGGTTTTTGAAAATGATAATTGATGTGAAAACCGTGTTACCGGGACCGTATTATGGTTCCGGAGCCCGGAATAGGTTTAATATATGTTATGTGACTTATCTGTGAAATTTGGTGTAAAACGGACTTGAAATGACGTGTTTCGGATCAAAATCGAAGTAATTAAGCTTTATGAGGTTTTAAGGAATTTCTATGAGTTTTGAGGTTTAATTCATTGATTTTGATGATATTGGTGAATTAAAAGCTTGAATAAGTTCGTGGGATATTTTGGGAGTCGTGTGTATTTTTGGTTTTGAGAACCGAGGGCTCGGGAAAGTTTCGGGTAGCTAACGGGGTGTGAAAAGTTGAAAAAATCTGGTGTTTGGATGTTTTTCTAGTGTCTGATGGTTTCCTCTATGCGATTGCATAGGCTAAGTCGCGATCGCATAGTTACTGCCGCGATCGCATAGAGTGTATGTGGTCGGGGGTGGGGGCTGGGTAGAGTACTCTGCGGTCGCATAGAACGTCCGCGATCGTAGAAGCCTAGGTCCCCTCTTGTCTGCGATCGCATAACCTCTTCTGCGATCACATAGGGTCATCCAGATTCTCTTCTGCGATCGCGCCCTTTCTTCTGCGATCGCAGAGGGCAAATTCGCCCAGTTAAATTCTTTAAGTCCAAAATAGAATGTTATTACGGGATACTTACTTCTTCATCAATTCCTTCTTCCCCAAGACCCTATTGACGACCCCCCAAGCTAGATTCCCTCCATAGCCACTTGGGTAAGTGATCTTAACTCCTAATTCTTCCATTTTCCTTCATCAAACACTAGAATCTAGGCCTAAAATCCTAAAATCAAGTAGAAATTAGGGGTTNATTATTGATATACTTGAGTTAAGTATGTCTAGATAATACTATTCCAGAGTTGAATTCTAAAGGAAGGCGATGTTAGAGGGTTGATTGCTATATTTTGGACCCGAGGTAAGTGTCTTGCCTAACTTTGGTGAGGGAATAGGTATTGTATGCTATGTGTTAAGTGTTTATCATGTTCAATGCATAGGTAAGGTGACGAGTACCTATGCATTGTGTGTCAAGCATGCCCGTGAGTCTATTTTTGATAAAAATCTTGCTATTACTTCCATGTTCGTTATATTATGAACTTGTCTCTAGTTGGAAGCCGTTATTGTTGGAAATCTTGGTTGATGAACCTATGATGTNACTTCCATGTTCGTCATAATATGAATTTGTCTCTACTTGGAAGTTGAATATTGTGAAATCTCTGGGTGGTGAACTCATGATGTATTGGTTCGATTGAGAACCCAATTGTAAAGGATATATTGAGATGATTGGCTATAACTGAGACCCTTGCCGGGAAATTGTTATGATATTGATTGATACCTTCCCCTTGCCCGGTGATTTTGGGTTGTATTTCCACTATGTTGCATTCCTTGCCATTTATATTGTCATTGTTTTGGTGAGGAAGAGTGTAAAGCACGAAAGGTGGTGTCGTGCCATGATTTACATAGATTACATCATAATTTGCATAGTGAGGAAGAGAGTAAAAGCACGAAGAGTGATGTCGTGCCATGATTTACAATGATTACATCATAATTTGCACAGTGAGGAAGAGAGTAAAAGCACGAAGGGTGATGTCGTGCCATGATTTACATTGATTACATCATAATTTGCATAGTGAGGAAGAGAGTAAAAGCACGAAGGGTGATGTCGTGCCATGTTTCATGATTATTTCATATCGTACATCGCATTGTGACGAAGAGAGTAAAAACATGAAGGGTGATGTCGTGCCATTATTTACATTTCTGGCATTTACACTGGTTTCCTTATCATTTATTTGTTAAATTGCCTTTTCTTGTCTGCTCTTCATGCTCATTTAACTTCTCTATCTCATATGTTCCCCTTTAACTGCTCCCGTATCCCCATACTTGTCTGTCTATCTCTTGCCTTGTTTTTCCATGCTTTGGGTTGTAGAATAGGACAGATTAACGTTGTTGCTAAGTCTATCCTCGTCACTACTTCGGCCGAGGTTAGGCTCGGCACTTACTCAGTACATGGGGTCGGTTGTACTGATACAACACTGCACTTCTTAATATTGTGCAGATACCGCACCCCGTGGACAGCGTTGAGGGAGTCACCTTCAGTCAACCCAGAGCTTCAAGGTATATCCGCTGGCGTTCGTGGGCCTTAGTGTCTCTTCTACCCTTGGGATCTCTTATTGTCTTACATTTTCCGCTAGTTTCAAAGACAATGATGTATTTTCCTTTCAGACTTGTATTTAGCACTCTATAGAGAGTTCGTGAGTTGTGACATCCCGGTTTTGGGGCCTACGCGACATTTGTATTTGCTATTCCACTTAGCTTGAGACATTTATCTATTTTCCGCTGTTAAATATTGTAAAGTGTTTTCCGTTAATTCTGTTAAATTGGTGTTTTGATGTTAGATTAACTGTACGCGTTGGCTTGTCTAGCGAGTTCAACGTTAGATGCAGTCACGGCCTGAAGGTGGGATTTCGGGTCGTGACAATAACTGTGAGCTAGATATAAATTTACAACATAATGATCTACTAAAGAGTCTGACTGAAATATCATAGATGCGGAAAACACTGAAAAGTCTGCAAGTACAAACGAGTAGCCAACAAGGCTAACACATAAAAGCCTGCTAACATCTGACTGACTGAACCATAGTCTACGAAGCCTCTAAAGAATACTGAGACGCTAATTGTTTACCGAGACAAGGTCCCCGGTATGCCTTATTAACTGAAAATACTATAATGACTGAAATAGGGAGGGATAATGCCCCGAAAGACTGGGGCTCATTAACAGCTGATACAAGATGCCCTAGCAAGCAGAGTCGTCAACCTGAAAATCGTTACCTGAATCGCGATATGCAGGCCCTGGGAAAAAAGGGACGTCAGTACATTTGAATTGCACTGGTATGTAAGACAACTGAAGGAAAGAATTGTAAAATACTGAAACTGAAACTGATAACTGATAACTGAACTAAACATAGGAAGTAAGGTTACATATACTCCCTCTTCTGAATGATGAACAACCTGTTTATCTGATAAACTACGGCCTCAGGCCCTATATATATATATATATATATATATATGTGTGTGTGTGTGTGTGTGTGTGTGTGTGTGTGTGTGTGTGTGTGTGTGTGTGCATAAGCTACGACCTCTGGCCCAAGTATACGTATAAATAACTACGGCCTCAGGCCCAATGATGCATAAAGCATAAACTACGGCCTCGGGCCCAAATACAGGTGTTCAACATTTAGGAATTTAGAATCATGAACTGAGAATCATACTGCAATACCTGATACTGAAATAATGAACCATACCGAATTTCATGATACTGGAATAATGAATAGGACTAAACTCAGATGTGAACTCATAATAAGCTGATTTGTCATAACTGAAACTCATAAAATATCGAATGGTTATTAAACTATGCCATCTAGAGAATAGAAGTTCTACCACTATTCATGGGACATGGCATAATTACTTTCTGAGGGAACTAGTAATAGTCATAATGAATGGGACGTAGGGAGAATCATAGACATTCCCAAACGTAAAGAGTTAGCCTCACATACCTTAACTTCCTACTGTTTTTCAACGTTTGTGAACCCTTTCAACTCTAATATATAGAAATACAAGTCAAAGGGATTCCATATTAGCTATGATACTCATGTTTTGGTAACTTAAGCATTTTATCAAACACTTTGTGAGAATAAAGCTTTATAGTCCTTATTAATGGTGTCTCTATACCCAATAACACATTCTCTTGCTCCTAGATAAATTCTAAAGTCTCAAATGATTATAATCAACCTTATTCTTTGTCACCCATAAGGTAATACAACACCCTCAACCAATAATCAACAATTAACACACCCAACCTATAATCATTCATGCTATTCTATCAAACCCATCAACTCATATCTCATGAACTAGGGTCTATAATTATTAAACCAATGCTAGAATGAATTATAGGGTGAAGACATTACCTCCTTGAAGTTCAATCCCATTGAATTCGAGTTCTAGGGTTCCTTCTCTCAACAATGATGTCCCAATCGAATATCTAATGATATGGAGGGTTTACCCATGTTAATAAAATATTGGAAAATTAAAATTAACTTAGAATCACCATTAAACCTAACCTTGGGTGGTGGAGGGACCCTTAAAAAGTTAGGTTTTTGAGAGCTTTCCTTTCTAGAGCAAGTTTTTATGTTTTGGGGATGTGGGGGACGGAGTAAGGCTTTAAAATGACCCCCACCCCCACTAGCGCCCCCGCGCACCTGGAGGCCCCAACCGTGCTACTAACTGATGATAGGCTATAATTACGTATTTTAGTTGCTTATTACACTAATTTACTGGACTTTAATTGAGTTTGAGCTTTAATCGCTAGTGTTTTGCACTAATTGTGTGTTTTATGTCTAGTAGGAGTGATTCTGAGCTATATATAGATGTTATAGAATGAATTCAAGTGATTTGGAGATTTGAAGTCTGAGTAAAAGCACAAGAAATTAAGTTGGGATCGTGTTCGGGGGTCAAATTTGATAGTTAAGAACAAACGAAGACTCGAATAGGCATATTGCGCACTGTCTAGTAAAATGGACATAACATTTTGCTCCAAGCTCCATTTGGGCTATATAATATATGGTTGGAAATCTAACTCAAAGGGATACAACTTTCATGTTTTACATTTTTCCAAATGCCGAACAGAACATGGTGAAATACGCGGTCGAAACTGCGACCGCGGACCTGGACGCGGGCTGAAGCAGTGTACTGGTAAATGACCGCGCCCGCGCCGCGTTTGGCCGTGGACGCGAGCGTCCAGGCTTAAAAAAGGGTCCTTTTTTGCGTAGGAGAAGGTATAATTATTTGGGTCCGACCCTACTTGGTATATATACATGGAAAAACGGTATTTTTGGGAGATTGGACATACTTTTGACACATATTCGACCTAAGGAGACAAGAGACACAATAGGAGCAAGGCGGAGAATTCTTCTACGAGTTTTTCCTTCCTCTTCCTATTTTTCATTGTTGGTTATGACTTTTAGTATTGTATTTTTACATACTATTATGAATAGCTAATTTGTTATCTAGGGTTTTGATGGAATCTTTTGTAGGATAAATTCTTGTTATGTTTTTATATAATTGAGCCGTTGGATTTATCTACTTGTTCTACTACGTGTTTATTGTTGTTGATTGAATGGTCATCGATTTACTGTGCCTATTTATTATGTGTTTCTTGAGAAAGGATACATATTTAGGTGATTGTTGAACAACGTCACTCCTAACGTATGTGAGAAATTAATACAACGGGTTTAAAGGTAGGTTTTGAAATAACAAAGCCTTGACGTGGTCATAATGAGCGGTTAGATAAAGCCAACTAGCGTAGTTCGAGATAATATGTAGTAAATTATTGTATTTTCTCTAGAGAGAATTACGACACCTAAAGTGCTCACGATCAGTAGAGAATACATAGGCAAAATTATAGAAAACATAGCGGGAAGGATTCTGACAATTGAGAAAATCATAACTCTGGACCTCCTAAATTTAATCTCCAACCCTTAGTATCTTTAGTTGTTAATTTAATGCTTTAGTTTCTTAGTTAATTAGATAGATATAAGAATCTTAATCTTTATAACAAATTTATTCGAGCTTGTCTTCTTAGCGATATTGAACAATTACATTGAAACCTTAGTTCTCCGTGGGATTCGACTTCGGACTTTTAGACCAGATTATATTTACAGCGACCGCTTATCCTTTTTAGGACTGGAGTTGGGCGTGATCACTGACCACACTAAATGGCCAGAACACTGCCGCATTAGCGTGGTCGTGCTACTGGGCGCGCATATTGCGTAGTATTCTATAAAATGGGCATAACATTTTGCATAGAGATCCGTCCGGGCTCCATAATATATCGTTGGAAATATATTTCAAGGGCCTACAACTTTCAGTGTTTGGGTTTTCCAAAATTCCTTACACATTTTCACTAAATATTGCTGGAAGACGGATCTTCTGCAAACTTAGTCGATTTTGTCGAATCTTATGCACCTCGCTTTCCATCTTGATTTTGAAACAACTATTTTCACCCATAATCATCCTGATAGGACCTCATATGTTCAAAATATAACCCTACTACTCCTTTAACTCATTCATACCTAAGCCGAATTTACGGGGTGTTACAATCATGTGTGGATCGGGTGGCACGCCGCCACAGGTATCATGGTCGGATCGGGTTGCACGCTGCAGCGATATCATGTGTGGATTGGGTTGTACGCCGCAACAATGTGATGTTGAGTACAATTCCCTATACCTAATCTTGTGTGTTTTGTTTGTCATTTTCTGAGGAAGGTTCATAACATATGTTCGGTTGTTTAATTAGTCATGTGGGTTGAGTAGTTCTTTCCACAATTCGTTTTCCTTATGTATCACATTCGAGTTTGTAGATTGTTGGCACGCTGTGGAATCATATGAGACTTTTGGTAGTATATGAGGTGGCTTATTACCTGAGCAACTTGTACTGGGTGAGACGAGATTTTTAGACCTGGGACTAGTGCGATGAGATTTATATGCGGCATATTTAAGAGCAAATATGGTTATTTGGTTCATAATGAGGTAATTGTTCTTATCAGGAGGAGAGACTCAATGATTTGTTGACTCGGCAGTTGGTTATTAATTTCTACATATATCTCTGTCGTGGAAATATTGCAAGAGTTGGAACAGGACTTATATGTGTCATGGGGTGTGTTGTGGGCATCGAATTCGTGGAATTGTTACTATATTGTTAGAGGGTGTTATTATGGTCAGGTGAATTATGCGGTGCATGGTATGAATTCAGAACATGTATACAATCATGTATTGGTACATCGTGTAGTGATGAATACGGTATTTGTATGTTGGATATAGACCTGATAGAGAATTTTAGATGTTGTAATTTGTCTCTAAGGCTTATTTGACTAGATAAAAGGGAGTATTTTCAGGTTTGCTCGAGCTAATGTGCTCAAGTGTGTTATGGTAGTACGGGTAGGTGCACGAGGTGTTAAACAATGGTTTCGGACAACTCCAGAGCAGTTCTTAGCACATTCGAGGACAAACGTATGCTTAAGTGGGAGAGAATGTAACGACCTGACCGGTCGTTTTGAGTTCTAGCCCTTCGTTCGACGGTTGAGGCCTTGAGTAACTTCACTTCAGGTATTATGACTTGTACATGTGATCATAATTGAATTTCGGGAAGTTCTGAGCTGATTTGGTAAGAAAATTCTAATTTCGGAAGCTCTAAGTTGGAGGAATTGACTAAAGTTTGACTTTTGAGTAAACGACCTCGGAATCGCGATTTGAAGGTTCCAACAGGTTTGTATGATGATTTTGGACTTGGGCATATGTCCATATTGGGTTTTGGATAACCCGGGAGAGTTTCAGCGCCTATTGTGGAAAGTTGGCATTTTGGAAAAATTTACTAAATTTGGGTTGAAGTGTATTTAAGACTATTGACGTCCGTTTGTAATTCTGAGCCTGAAAATAGTTCTGTATGGTGATTCTGGTCTTAAGAGCACGTCCGGGTGTGGATTTGGAGGTCCGTATATCATTTTGGGGTCATTTGGCAAAAGTTGGAGGCTTTTGGAACTTTGACCGGCAATGGACTCTTTGATATCAGGGTCGGATTTCGATTCCGGAAGTTGTAGTAGGTCTGTAATGTCAAATGTGACTTATGTGAAAAATTTGAGGTCAATCGAACGCGATTTGATAGGTTTCGGCATTGGATGTGGAAGTTAGAAGTTCAATAGTTCATTAAGCTTGAATCGATGCGCAATTCGTAGTTTTGATGTTATTTGTTATGATTTGAGGGCTCGAGCAGGTCTGTTTTATATTATGGAGTGGGTCATTGTGATTGGATGGGGTCTCAGGGTTCTCGGGTGTGTTTCAGATGTGTTTGAGTTGTATCGTGCTCTTATTTGATGTTTCAACGTCGTTTATTTGGGCATAAAGGGTACCGTATTGAGAAAATGACCCTTGATTTGTGATTGGATCGAACCATTAGACCGTATCGTAATTACGGAGTCATAGCAACAAGAATCGTCGAATTTCGATGTCGTATAAGAGAGTTATGCCCATTTCCGGGAAAGATTGTTGGTTTCTGGTGCAGACTTTGCTCTTCGCGAAGGCGACGAAGGTCCCGCAAATGGGAAGAAGAAAATTTGGGTTGACCGTTCAACGCAAAGAATTTCTCTTCGCGAACGCGAAGAAGAAAATCGCCTCGATAGTGTTTTAAACCGAGAATTTTAGTATTTTTGGCATATCTTGAGTTCTAGAGCTCCATTTGAGGTGATTTTTGCGGCGTTGTTCTCGTCTCAACAAGGGGGTAAATATCTGACCTTTAGTTTGATGTTTAACCATGATTACTTCCATTAGTTATTAGTTTTATCCGTGTGTGGATTGTAGAAATTAGGATTTTGAGCCCCAAATTTGAGAAATGGTAAACCCTTGATTTGAGTGTCGATTCATGGATGAAATTGGATGATTTTATGGATATAGACCATATGAGTTATGGATAATATTTATTTTCGAAAATTTTCTAAATTCAGGCACGTGGGCCCGAGGGTCGATTTTATTGACTTTTCAAGCGGAGTTGAGAATTATTATAAATTGATTTGTTATGGGTATTAGAGTATATTTGTATTGGTTTGCACATTGTTTGACTAGTTTTGGAGTGAGGGGAATCGATTTGAGGTGTTAAGAGTGGGGTTGGAGTCGGTTATGGAACTTCGGAGCGAGGTAAGTCTCCTGTCTAACTCTGTGAAGGGGAAATTACCCCTAGGTGTTGTATGTTGATATGTGCTACTTGTTGTGGGGGCTACGTATGCGCGAGGTGACGAGATCCTGCACGTAGCTACATTCATGTTACTGTCTGGGTAGGCTTAGGCTCACATCATGATATAGTTGTACTATTTGAGCAGTCTCTCGCTTATTAAATTCCTCTATTTTACATTGCTACTTGAGACTAGACTTGCTATTGTTGAGACTTCACGAGTCATGACAAATCATCGAATTATTTCACTCCCCTTATGGCATGTTTCCATGATATATATGTTTCATAGAAAGGTTTTTGTTTAAGAAAATACAACTCACGCATTTATTCGTGAATAGGGCCAAGAACCTGTCAAAGCCTCTTACTCTTATGGGATCGGGCTGTTCGCCTCGGCATGATTTATGTACCACACTCTTATGGGATCGGGTCGTTCGCCTCGGCAGGATTTATCTAGCACACTCTTATGGGATTTGGTCGTTCGCCTCGCCAGGATTTATGTACCATACTCTCATGGGAGCGGTTCGTTCACCTCGGCAGGTTAATAGATGCATCTATGGTTCATGTTGTTCGACCTTCGGCATGGCACAAATTAAATATTTATGTTGGATCGGGTCGTACGTCTTGGCATTTCATATAACACATCCTTATGGGATCGTGCGTAATATTTGGCAAGAAGCTAGTGTATCTGTGAGTGTTTCCTGATTTGAATTATGACAATCTATTTGATGAGATCCGTTATATCTATATATATAGACTCCGGTTAAGGAGGGATTTTCTAATGGAGAGCTTAAGTTCATCGTAAAGAGGAGAATTTGTACCACATATTTTATACTTGTTTATTTTATTTATTTACTCTGCCTCGTATTTATTTACCTCTTTACTGTACCTCATACTATTGGACCACTAGTGAGTGTCAATGTCGACCCCTCGTCACTACTCCTCCGGGTTTAGGCTAGATAATTATTGGGTACACGTGGATTTACGTACTCATACTACACTTGCTACACATTTTTGTGCAGGTGCATATATGTCTGGAGGCCTTGTGAGAGCAGAGACATGTATACACACTGGGACTTAGGTGAGTTGCATTCCATATGTCGACCCATAACCAACAAAGTCTCCTTCAAAGTATTTATATTTTTCTTGTCCAATTTGTATTCTGGATAGATGATGTATTTTATTTTACATTCTTAGTTGATGCTCATGCACTTGTGACACCGGATTTTGGGGTGACTATGGGTTGTTCTGTAGTAAAGTTGGTAAAAATATTATTATTTACTCTGTAAATTCCACCTTTTACTATTTAATTGAAGGAAATATGATTTTAAAAATATTTAAAATATTAGATTCAAATTAAGTATTTATTGTTGGCTTGCCTGACAGCGGTGTCCGGCGCCATCACGACCTTTAATGAATTTTTGGGTCGTGACAGTCATACTTTCCTTTTTGTACTACCTGAACTGCACTCACTCATGGACTGTCTGAGATTGGGTAAATGATTCTAGCTTCCAAGAGTTTTACCCTTCTCTTCTCACAACTTCTTGCATTGCTAGATTTAGCCTTCTTTATGGCTGAACAATTGGCTTGTAGCTTTCTTCCATCAGTATTCGGTGTGTGCATATGGCTGGCTGATTCCTTTCATATCTAAAAGTGTCTAACCCAAAACTTTTTTATGTTCCTTCAGTACCTTGATCAACTGTAATTCATGTTCATTAGTCAACAAAGAAGAAATAATTACTGGAAAAGATTCATTCTCAAGATAAATATATTTCAAATTAGAGAGTTGTGCTTTAAGGTTTCAGCTTCTTTTCTAATTGTGGCATCCTCATCATTAGTCGTGCCAGATTGTACTAAACATCTTTCCAATGAATCTGAAAATAACTGATCATCTTTGTATTCATCTACAAGATCATTAAGCAGGTCAATGGTAAAACAAGAAGATGGTGAGTCATCATCGGGATATCTCATAATCTTTTGCATATTAAAAATTACTTTCTCCTCATATACTCTCAAGATCAATTGTCCTTGATGTACATCTATTATGGATTTTCATGTAACTAGAAAAGGTCTACCCAAAATAAGAGGTACGTTAGTATTTTCTTCCATTTCCAGGACTATAAAGTCTACTGGGAATACAAACTTATCAACTTTAACAAGAACATTTTCAATGATCTTCTTTTGACTTTTTCATACTTTGATCAGCTAACTGCAAAAAAATAATTGTATTTTATATATCCACTTTTGAAAATTTGAAAAAGGCATCAAATTGATTGACGCTTCAGAATCACATAAAGCTTTTCAAAATGAGTTCCTCCCAAGTACAAGGAATAGTAAACTACCGGGATCTCCAAGTTTTTCTGGAAGCTTGTTTTCCAAAATCGCATTGCATTTTTCTGTTAGCTTAACCACAGAAGTTCCCTCAAGTTTTCTTTTACTGGAAAGAATTTCTTTTAAAAACTTGGCATATGATGGTATTTAGGTCAAAACATCTGTGAAAGAAATATTGATATACAATTGTTTCAAAATTTCCAAAAATTTTAAAAATTGTTGATCAAGTTTTTCCCTTCTAAATTTGTGTGGAAAAGGAAGAGGCTCCACTGGTATTTTCGTTACTTTCTTGAGCACTCATTTTCTTTGTCTCAGATTCACCTTTTTTCTTGCCATTATCAACAATTTGATTCTGAGCTGATCTTCCTTTAACTTACCTTATCTGTTGGGGTATGGATCATCAAGATTTTTACCTGTTCTCAAGGCAACTGTTTTGACAATGTTCTTTTAAATTTTTCTCCGTATTGCTGGGTAATGGTCCCTGGATCTTTCCTGGAATTAAAGTAACCAATTGACTTACTTGAAATTCCAAGTTCGTGAAAGAAGCATGTTGACTTTCCATCTTCTCATCAGTTGTTTTGATGTACTTGTACATCAAGTTTTCCAAGGTTGGTGCATGTTGTTGTGGTGTAGGTTGATATGGCCTAAACTTTTGTTGCATCCTGTTTTGTCCTTGAAATCCAGGGGGTGCTTGTGTTGGTGGTTTCTGAAAATGCTGAGCATTTTCTACTCCATTGGAAATCAGGGTGCTTTTGGGTCGGAGAATTACCATATCGGTAGCCTCTGTATCCAATCATGTTCACATGTTCTTCAACTTGATTTCTCGCTTAGAATTCATGGTTATGATGATAACCTGCACAAATATCACAATTTTCAGACACAATATTTTGCTGAGGATCTACCTGAAAAGTATCAAACTTTTGAGTCAAAGAAGCAACTTGTTTTGACAAGGTTGTTAGAACATCATATTGGTTTATGACTGCAACTTTTTTAAGGATAACTCTGTCAGATGGCCATTGAACCGTATTTTCAGAAATCTTATTTAGTAAATGTAAAGCTTCTGCAGTGGTCTTTCTTATTATGACACCTCCAGCTGCAGCATCGCATGAGCTCAGGGATATCATGATATGGACATTTTCTCAACATAGTTTTACGTATCTCCCATGCTTGATATACTAACTTTGTGTCAGTTTGCATAAAATTAATTATGTCCTGCCTCATTTTAGTGGCTTTGGCTGGGGGAAATATTTACTAAGATTTTTTTGTCATTTGGTCCAATGTTATAATAGATCCTCTAGGTAAACTACGTAGCCATAATTTTGCTTCTCCTTTTAAAGAGAAGGGACACAAGCGCAACTTAATTGCATCTGGTGAGACACCATTATATTTTATTGTTTCAACCAATTCAAGAAAATCTATCAAATGAGTACGAGGATCCTCATTCTCTTCTCCATTGAATACGCAATTTTGTTGTATGGCTTGAATTAAGGAAGTTCAGATTTCAAAGTTATAGCGGCTACTGGAGGCAGCCTAATACTTGATTCACAGTCAAACTGATCTGTCTGGCATAATTCCTTAGGATCATGTTTGGTGGCCTGGGGCCACTTCATCAAATTGGTCCTCAGGGACAGGTGGAATTATTGGTGCAACTGATGATTGTGGTGGATATTCCTCATGTTCCATGTTTCTATGGGATGACGAAAGAGAGGTTGTTTTATGTCCCTTTTTGCTTATCCGTAAAGTTCAGGATCGTATTCAGCAAACTCCTTTGAAGAGGATCGGGTCATACACTAGCTGCAATTCCTGAAAGAGAGACAAGAAAAAAAAATGGTTTCTCAAATTAGTAAGAAGATAATTAATCTGAAGTAGACAACTGCCAATCCCCGGCAACAACGTCAAAAATTTGACTAGCTCGGGCGTATATGATGTTCTCGCTCGTACTTGTCAATTTTTAGTATAGTTTATAATATCGTCCACAGAGATTGGAGAATCTGTGCTACAAATTCATATTATCCATCCTACTATTTAAGAGAGTCTATTTGGTGAAATTTTTTGAATTTATAATCTACTTGAAAACAAGAAAAATTATTTTTGATTTTGTAAGTTAAAAGAGTTGAAATTTTGTGCATGCACTTGATATAAAATTATAATGGAGTTTTATAAAGTTTTATTTTCTATGCCACACCTTAATTGTCTCTTTGGATTAACAAATAATATTTCTACCACATGTCTTTATTTAATTTTGCCTCTTTCGATTAGCATAATAAAACAAAAGACTCGCTGTATTGACATAGAAAATAACTTATCTTAAATGAGTACATCATATATACATAAAGTCTCTTTCAATTAGCTTTAGTTAAATTTTCTAACTTGCTAACTGATTTTCTTCTTTCGAATGAAAACTCAAGAAATCAAGATAATTTTTTTTAAGTAATTAAATATAATTACTTCAAATTATCATACGAGCATATCTAGCTATAACTATCCCTGATTAATTCTTGTTTCTTTCTATAACAAAGATTAATACAAGGAATATTATAACTTTTAATATGTAGATATGATAAAGTTGACTAATATATATATATATATATATATATATATATATATATATATATAGCACTCAAGAATAATAAAAAGATCGAAATTTTTATTATAATAATATATCAAGCTTCTCCACTTATCTCAACTGAAAGAAAAATACTCCATGGAGAAAAATAGGTAAAGTTAAATAAAGTTAAAATTCTTACTATTTCTGAAAAGAAAATATACTTTCAAAACTTGAAGATATGCTAAAGTTGTTGTCACGACCCAAAACATATGGGTTGTGATGGCGACTGACACCACTGTCAGGCAAGCCGACCCCTTAATCAGTTGGAACACTTTCCTGTTTAACATCTTAGAATCGAAGCCTCTTCTTGCATTTTCATTATTAAATAAATAAATTTCGTAATTTAAATACGGCAGGAAACCAACTGAATACAAAAAAGAAATACCAAGACATCCCCAGAACCCGGTGACACAAGTCCATGAGCAATTTCTAAGAATTTATACAATTATACAACGCTTGTCCGAAAAACAAATTGGACAAAGGCAATAAATATAAAATGTAAGTACACAGAAGGGAGACTCCGGCAGATGTGGAACGCCTCTGGATGAATGCAACACGTATAAGTCCCCAAATCGATCATTGTACTATAAAGGTACCTGTGCAACAAAATGCACAGAAAGTGTAGTATGAGTACATATACATATATGTACCCAGTGAGTATCCCGTCTAAACTCGAAGGAGTAGTGACGAGAGGTCGACTAGATACTCACTAAGGCCCAACAACATAATATAAAATGAGATATGGCTAAAGCAGTAGGCATGTGAAGCAGTAACAACAAGTACATAGCAAATAATGTAATCCAAAGAATAACTGCAAGATGAACTGCAAAGTACCAAATTCCTCTCTTGAACAATACCTGACAATCCCGTTATAAGTGACTCAGAATCAAGTGATCATACCATACCAGGACAAGACAATCGTCCGGAGTCATAAGAGTGGTCACAAGGACTGAGGTCATAAGCTAACCCACGATCGCGAATCATACATGCGACTCGCGTGCTGACTCGATAGTAATAAGTTGACCCACGATCGTGCATCATACCTGCGACTCGTGTGCTGACTCGATAATGATAAGCTGACCCACGATCGCGCATCATACTTGCGATTCGTGTGCTGACTCGATAATAGTATATATAAGCTGACCCACGGTCGCCTCCTGCGACTCGTGTGCTGACTCGATAATAATATATATAAGCTGACCCACGGCCGCCTCCTGCGACTCGTGTGCTGACTCGATAACAGATGCATATGTGTACCACTCAACAGTGAACTCAACAGGACTGTGCCAATACCACGGATAACCAACTGGGATTTAAATCATAATGTTTCACCCTTCTATATCATCTCAACAGTGATCACAACTCATAATACATACAAGATACAAATAAGGCATATAGAGGCATGCTCGTGAGTCCAAAAGCTACCCGACGTAACAATATAGTCGCCACGTACGGACTCTCGTCATTGGGTACGTATGCGGCCCTCACAACATGTATACATAGCAAATAAGGAACCTATGGGGACATTTCCCCCTTACAAGGTTGGAAAGGAGACTCACCTCACTCCGAAGTTCCATAACCGGCGTCCAAGCCCTTCTGACGACTCCAATGGATGCACAACGCCCCCATACTAACCAAACAACAACAAACCAATGAAAATATACTCTAATATTTGCTAAAAATTCAGATTATATAATTTCCCAACTCCGCTCAGTTAATTGACCAAAATGACCTCGGGCCCACGTGCCCGGATTTCGAAATTTCTTGAAGATAATCTCTACCCGAGGCTTTCCTATTTCAATCACACAATTTACTCCAATATTCATGCTCAATTCGTGGCTAAAATCAAATTTTATCAATTCTAGGTTTCCTTGCAATTTTCCCACATTTTTCTCAATTCCTCATATCAAATCTATGTAATAAATCTTGTATTTAACTTGGAAATAAGTAGAAACAACTTACCTTTGATGCTTGTTGAAATCCCCCTTGAAATGCTCTCAAAAATCATCCAAGCCAAATGAAAGAAATGGCCAAAAATTTGTGTTTAAAGAATCTGCCCCTGCTTCATCGAGTTGTACCTTGCACTTGTGTTGCACAGGTTGTACATCCTATTAAAATTTTCCCTTGTTGAACACCTTATGTTAAAACACCCATAACTCTTTGTAGAAATATCCAAATAACAAACGGTTTGAAGATTTAGAAACTACACTTGAAGATCTTTAATTTGATAGGTTGTACACCATATAAACCTTTATATATCCCGATATATGAGCTTCTAAAGTCGACTCCATGCATCAGAAAATTCTAGCGAAACTGCTCCACCAGCCATATTCCATCGGTCATAACGTTTTGCACAAAACTCCAAATGACAAATGGTTTAATGTACTGAAAATTAGACTTCAAGATCCAAAACTTTCATGTTTTTGCAAATTTTAAGATTCCTTATAGATTCTTATATATTCGCTTCCAAAGTTAGCTCTTCGACGCACCATTTGCTGTCCAAAAAAAATGCAGCAAAAAATTTCTGCAATTTTTCCTTCTTTTTCTTGTCTGAAATTCATTCTGTTAACCTTCTGAAATCCACCCGAGGCCTTCGAGACCTTAACCAATTATACCAACATGTCCCAAAACATGATACGAACTCGCTCAAGGCCTCAAATCACATCAAACAACGTCGAAATCATGAATCGCACTCCAATTCAAACTTTATGAACTTTGAAATTTCAAACTTCTACATCCGATGCCGAAACCTATCAAATCACGTCTGATTGACCCCAAATTTTGCACACAAGTCATATTCGACATTACGGACCTGCTCCAACTTTCGGAATTGGAATCCGACCCCGATATCAAAAAGTCAAACTCTCGGTCAAACTTCTCAAAAACCTTCAAATTTCTATCTTTAGCCAAATGACTTCAAAATGACCTCCGGACATCCGAATTCACTTCCGATCGCGCTTCCAACTCTAGAATCACCATACGAAGCTATTACCAGACTCAGAATCCCAAACGGACATCAATATAATTGAAATGCACTTCAAGCCAAACTTAGGAAATTTCTTCAAAAATGCTGACTTCCACAATATACACTGGAACGCTCCCGGGTTATCCAAATCCTGATCTGGACATACGCCCAAGTCCGAAATCATCATACGAACCTGTTGGAACCTTCAGATCCTGATTTTGAGGTCGTTTACTCAAAATCTCAATTTCTTCAACTTAAGGCTTCTGAAATGAGAATTTTCCTTTCAATTTAACTCCGAACCTCCTGAATTTCAACTTTGACCATACACACAAGTCACAATACCCGAAATGAAGTTGTTCATGACTCCCAACTACTGAACGACATGCTGGATCTCAAAACGACTGGCCGGGTCGTTATATTCTCCCCCACTTAAAAAGACGTTCGCCCTCGAACGTGCCAAGAACTGCCCCAGAATTATCTGAAATCGCTGTTTAACACCTCGTGCACCTGCCCGTGCTACCACAAGCCAGCTGAGCACATTAGCTTGATAAAATCTTAATGTATTCCCTTTTACCCATATAATAAACTCAGACCCCAGTTCCAACACTTGAAATTCTCTACCATGCTTGTTTCTAATATGTGAACACCACGTCAACTACCACACGAGGCACCAGAACACAACTGCGTATCTTTGCTGAATCAGCACCATACACCGCATAATCCATCATCTGATCACAATGACACTCCCTTAACCTTAATAGCCAGAATTCTACGAATTTGATGCTTTCAAAGCACCTTATAAGATACACACATACATCCTGCTATAATGCTGACAATACCACCACAACGGAGGAAATGTGTAGAAATTCCTAACCAACTACAGAGTTAACNGTATGAACTACTCAGAAAACCAATCACCCCAAACACAGCCATTAGCCTCACACGATGCCACAATGCGCCAATAGGTCACAATTCGAACACGACACATAAGGACATGACTTCGGAAGGGACTACTCAACTCACGCAACTAATATGAACTTTCCTCAGAAAATTACGAAGTAAAACACAAGAAAATAATTACAGGAGCCTTGCTCAACATCACATTGTTGCGGCGTGCAACCCGATCCAAATAACATACCTGTGGCGGCGTGCCACTCGATCCCATCATAAGATTTACATAAGGAAATATACACGGAGCTGAATTGCTCACTATTACAAATCACTGAATATCGGTCACAAGCACGCTAAGTGCATAATACCATTCTGGGGAGACTGATAGAGCCATATGCTACAAAACTCCAGCACGACCGAAGTGCGATATATGATCTTAAATCTCAGGAGCCATCCTGCTCACATAACCTTATCACTACGCGGAACCTCAACACATAAGAAACTATCAAGCCATTTCATAACTCACACGGCACAATCACAATATCACATGAATTTGTCGAAGACGGGACAACACCTGATATCCCAATACCCCTCCTTGAGGAGTGCCATACTGAAATGAATACCTCTGACTCGCATGAAGCCCAAAATCTTGTTTAAATCCATTCACTCACTTCAAGCTGATTCTGCTCGCATTGAACTAGGCTGATAGCCTTACCTGGGGTCCAAACAACCCGCTTCCTTTTTCTTATACACACGAGGACAACCATCATAGCCGAGAAAAACACCCCACAATCCACCATCAACTGAACCGAGCGCCTTCCAGGCATAAATTCTCAATAGCAATATTACACTCCTTTATACTTGGTCTAATTCTTCAACCAATCAGGTGACTACATGCCACACTTATGCAATCTTCCCGCGGTCATGCTCCCACGGCCTTCCACACAAGGTAACAAGTATGCACATCCATACCACCGACCACCCTAAGGCTGTAAAACAATTCAAGGACCCGTAACCAGGATACAAAGCCTCTTTCACCAAACACTGAACTCAGATGACACTGAAGACAATATCAGTTTATTCTAATCATCTAATTTTTTTGTTCTTTCTCCTCCGAGCATCATGACATCCTTGTTAACACCGAACCGTAAATCTCGATTCTTACGTCCAGTTACATACTACTAACTGCACCTAACATGCCAATATGAAATAGCGCGAGAATTTCATCATAACTCCTGAACCAATATTAGGGTGAACACTCCATCATATAGAGCCTTTACTTACCTCAATTCCTGAGAACCATAACAACACACAAGTGAGCTCTCACAATCACAATACATGCAAATCCTTAAGTAGTGGTATGAACCACCATAACCCTTCTGGGACCCGCCTACACCTGACCGTCCATAGCACTTGAATGCTTCCAACTGAAATCTATTACGACAACCGACAGGCCCCACACATATCTGCATAGACCGTACACATACTCAATCATGCCGAAGAAACTAATCACTGCCGTACTTGTGTCATTTCAACCATGGCTAACCAATCTATCTTATTTTAATCATCTTTAATTGCCTCAAAGATAATAGTAACTTCCTTTAACTCATAGCAGCTCAACCCTCACTCATCCCGATTGACCTTGATTCACGAGACCATGCTTCCTAACTTTCGCAACCCGTCTCACAACCTCCTGATAATCTTTCTACAACCCGGAGTCTATTTCCCTCACTCATCCGATACTAACCAATGTGCTGAAATAACATAGAACACTCCAACCATCTTCCTTCCTCTTAGAGATTATACTGCAGAAGCTCGATTCTTAATCATAATGCTGCTTGAAACCCTTAAACACCGCTTTCTCAAATCTTTGAATTACTAGGACCACTGTTGAGAGTCACCCACTCTGACTGGCCCCAAATACAATCAACTACAAGGCTCTCCTAGCACATGAACACCCTTTCAGCGAAGCACGTGACTGAGTTGCTACCCTTACAAGTTGCCTATGCCTTAAGCACGAATTCTTAGTCTTCCAAAGCCTAACCCTGGTCCAATAGGACCAACTTCGCACACATTTATTGAATTCCATGCTCAATTACCGCTATACTCCTTTCCCTTAGCTGTAACAACTTGCCAATATGCCGACAATCCGCAACTCCATGAGGACACAACCCCACAACCCAACTGCAGGTGGTGGGACTCCCCCACTTTGGTTAACCTCATTCCTTTAAGCACTACCCGACTTCCTTTCCTTACGCCTGGCCTTTTTGAAATGGAACCACCACCTATCACTTTTCACATATCTTCCTTCATCGCGTGCTTCTCAATTGCGTCTTTAATTCAACATCCTTCTTTGTAGCTCTTTGAGCCAGCAAATCACCATAACTTCGAACTCTCTGAAGATCATCTTTCTCGAGCTGCCTTCATTAGAGGTAATTGCTCAATTCTGAACCACTACACACCACGATCTCTGACAACCGCTTCTTCAACACCGCTTCATAGAACTCTAACCCCATGCAACCGAAGAGCTATAACACTGGCGAATTTAACATATCCTATTCGATCAACCAACGATACCACAACACAGGTGAATACTCCACCTTGCTCGATAGCACCAAGCTTACTACTTTATCAATCTGAACCGGACCATTCATAGTCCAAGTGTCTTTCCTCCGCCGGAACTAAAATACTGAAATCTCAAAACCACGCCCTGAGAAGACTTCCCTTCAAGTCATTCATTGCCCCTACATATGGGCAATCATCCTACCATCCTATCAACACCGCGCGATATCCAATCGTAAGCATCATAACAACCTGATCATAGCCTCAAAGTCCTCAGAAACACAATTACTGAGCTGAAACAACATATTATTCTTTTGCAGGGCAACAACAACAGCCCCAACCAACTGCACATAGAAAATATCTCGCACCATATCCGTAGCACCATTTCAATTCCTCAAAGCCTCGAATCATAGCAAGAGCTTTGCGACGTATAAGATTGAGTAGGAAGAAACATAGGCATAAGCCTTAATGGAATCAAATCGCACGATAAGGAATCAAGAAGGGAAGTACTCCTATAGCCCTGTAGCCTCTCGAAGATAAGTATAGACGTCTTCGTACCGATCCGCAAGACTCCACTAGACTTGCTCATGACTCGTGAAACCTAAGGGAACCTAGTGCTCTGATACCACGTTGTCACGACCCAAAACCTATGGGTTGTGATGGCGCCGGACACCACTGTCAGGCAAGCCGACCCCTTAATCAGTTGGAACAGTTTCGTGTTTAACATCTTAGAATCGAAGCCTCTTCTTGCATTTTCAATATTAAATAAATAAATTTCGTAATTTAAATACGGCAGGAAATCAACTAAATACAAAAAAAAAAAAATACCAAGACATCCCCAGAACCCGGTGACACAAGTCCATGAGCAATTTCTAAGAATTTATACAATTATACAACGCTTGTCCGAAAAACAAATTGAAAAAAAGCAATAAATATAAAATGTAAGTACACATATGGGAGACTCCGGCAGATGTGGAACGCCTCTGGATGAATGCAACACGTATAAGTCCCCAAATCGATCATTGTACTATAAAGGTACCTGTGCAACAAAATGCACAGAAAGTGTAGTATGAGTACATATACATATATGTACCCAGTGAGTATCTCGTCTAAACTCGAAGGAGTAGTGACGAGAGGTCGACTAGATACTCACTAAGGCCCAGCAACATAATATAAAATGAGATATGGCTAAAGCAGTAGGCATGTGAAGCAGTAACAACAAGTACATAGCAAATAATGTAATCCAAAGAATAACTGCAAGATGAACTGCAAAGTACCAAATTCCTCTCTTGAACAATACCTGACAATCCCGTTATAAGTGACTCAGAATCAAGTGATCATACCATACCAGAACAAGACAATCGTTCGGAGTCATAAGAGTGGTCACAAGGACTGAGGTCATAAGCTAACCCACGATCGCGAATCATACCTGCGACTCGCGTGCTGACTCGATAGTAATAAGCTGACCCACGATCGTGCATCATATCTGCGACTCGTGTGCTGACTCGATAATGATAAGCTGACCCACGATCGCGCATCATACATGCAATTCATGTGCTGACTCGATAATAGTGTATATAAGCTGACCTACGGTCGCCTCCTGTGACTCGTGTGCTGACTCGATAATAATATATATAAGCTAACCCACGGCCGCCTACTGCGACTCGTGTGCTAACTCGATAACAGATGCATATGTGTACCACTCAACAGTGAACTCAACAGGAATGTGCCAATACCACGGATAACCAACTGGTATTTAAATCATAATGTTTCACCTTTCTATATCATCTCAACAGTGATCACAACTCATAATACATACAAGATACAAATAAGGCATATAGAGGCATGCTCATGAGTCCTAAAGCTACCCGACGTAACAATATAGTCGTCACGTACGGACTCTCGTCACTGGGTACGTACGCGGCCCCCACAACATGTATACATAGCAAATAAGGAACCTATGGGGACATTTCTCCCTTACAAGGTTGGAAAGGAGACTCACCTCGCTCGGAAGTTCCATAACAGGCTTCCAAGCCCTTCCGACGACTCCAATCGATGCACAACGCCCCCATACTAACCAAACAACAACAAACCAATGAAAATATACTCTAATATTTGCTAAAAATTCAGATTATATAATTTCCCAACTCCGCTCAATGAATTGACCAAAATGCCCTCGGGCCCACGTGCCCGAATTCCGAAATTTCTTGAAGATAATCTCTACCCGAGGCTTTCCTATTTCAATCACACAATTTACTCCAATATTCATGCTCAATTCGTGGCTAAAATCAAATTTTATCAATTCTAGATTTCCTTGCAATTTCCCCACATTTTTTTCAATTCCTCATATCAAATCTATGTAATAAATATTGTATTTAACTTGGAAATAAGTAGAAACAACTTACCTTTGATGCTTGTTGAAATCCCCCTTGAAATGCTCTCCAAAATCATCCAAGCCAAATGAAAGAAATGAAAGAAATGGCCAAAAATTCGTGTTTAAAGAATCTGCCCCTGCTTCATCGAGTTGTACCTTGCACTTGTGCTGCACAGGTTGTACATCCTATTAAAATTTTCCCTTGTTGAACATATTCTGTTAAAACAACCATAACTCCTTGTAGAAATATCCAAATAACAAACGATTTGAATATTTAGAAACTACACTTGAAGATCTTTAATTTGATAGGTTTTACACCATATAACTCTTTATATATCCCGAGATATGAGCTTCTAAAGTCGACTCCATGCATCAGAAAATTCTGGCGAAACTGCTCCACCAGCCACATTCCATCGGTCATAGCTTTTTGCACAAAACTCCAAATTACAAATGGTTTAATGTTCTGCAAATTAGACTTCAAGATCTACAACTTTCATGTTCTGCAAATTTTAATATTCCTTATAGATTCTTATATATTCGCTTCCAAAGTTAGCTCTTCAACGCACCATTTGCTGTCCAAAAAAAAATGTAGCAGAAATTTTCTGCAATTTTTCCTTCTTTTTCTTGTCCGAAATTCATTTTGTTAACCTTCTGAAATCCACCTGAGACCCTCGAGACCTTAACCAATTATACCAACATGTCCCAAAACATGATACGAACTCGCTCGAGGCCTCAAATCACATCAAACAACGTCGAAATCATGAATCGCACTCCAATTCAAGCTTTATGAACTTTGAAATTTCAAACTTCTACATCTGATGCCGAAACCTATCAAATCACGTCTGATTGACCCCAAATTTTGCACACAAGTCATATTCGACATTACGGACCTGCTCCAACTTTCGGAATTGGAATCCGACCCCGATATCAAAAAGTCAAACTCTCGGTCAAACTTCTCAAAAACCTTCAAATTTCTATCTTTAGCCAAATGACTTCAAAATGACCTCCGGACATCCGAATTCACTTCCGATCGAGCTCCCAACTCCAGAATCACCATACGAAGCTATTCCCAGACTCAGAATCCCAAACGGACATCAATATCATTGAAATTCACTTCAAGACAAACTTAGGAAATTTCTTCAAAAATGCTGACTTCCACAATATACACCGGAACGCTCCCGGGTTATCCAAATCCCGATCCGGACATACACCCAAGTCTGAAATCATCATACGAACCTGCTGGAACCTTCGAATCCTGATTCTGAGGTCGTTTACTCAAAATTCCAGTCTTACTCAATTTCTTCAACTTAAGGCTTCTGAAATGAGAATTTTCCTTTCAATTTAACTCCGAACCTCCTGAATTTCAACTTTGACCATACACACAAGTCACAATACCCGAAATGAAGTTATTCATTACTCCCAACTACTGAACGACACGCTGGATCTCAAAACGACTGATCGGGTTGTTACAGTTGTAGACTAAAATAGCTTCTTTCTCTCTCACCCTTATTCCTACTGAAAGTTATGCCTCTTCTTATAGGAAAAGAAAACCATAAACTTCAAGGATGCCATCTTCAGATTGGGATCTGATTCTTGGTCTTCAGCACCAATATGAGGATGTCATTCTTGGTCTGGGATGTCATCCCCTATTCTTAAACTCAATTTCCTCCGTCTTTCTCTTCTTATGGATGATAACCCTGGTTGGAGGATGTCATCCTTGGCCCTCTGTCTTTGCTTCTGCTTTCTTTGCTCTTCTTTCTTCTTCTTTTTTCGTCCCTGCAATAGCTAATATATATTTGTACCAATACTGAAAGAAAACTATACAAAGTAAAAAATTTATTTATTTAATACTATATATACCATAAAATATATATACAATAATACTTATCAGGGTCTGAGACTCACATTATACGCACTTGAATACATCGACGGATGTATATGGATACTTATGGGTGCTTGAGCACCCATTACTTTTAACCAGATTTAGTAAATTAGCATAGGTAATTATAAAAATAGTTAGATAAATATAGAGCAAGCACCTACAACTAAACTCTTTTTTTCTCTTCTTTCGGTTTTTTTATCGGCGAGCACCCATCACTTTAAAATTCTGAATTCGACACTGCTTGAATACATGAAAAAAATAAGAAACACTCCTCTCTTTCTCTCTATATCTCTTAGCGTGTTTTCCTTTATTTTATATTATTACTTTGAGCTAAGTTTCTTAACAATATCGTATTTTTAACTATTTTTCAAATAACATTACCCTCACATATGGAATAACATACAATTTTAATATAACACATAGCTAGTATTAAACATGCAATAATTTTGGTAAATTTATAAACATTCACAAGTAAATCGATCAAAAGTGCAACAATCTCTTACTTGTAAGTTAAAAGTATCTGGTTAGATATATCATAAAGACTAAACCATAATTTGTAAGAGACCAAAAATATTAGAATTAACCATAATGAAATAATGATAATATCTTGACAACATTTTTTGAACATAAATAAAAGGTTGACAACATGTTGTGTTAGGTACAATACTGCTGTGCCTTCTCTGGCCTTCCAAAGCTTTTCCATTCCTTGGTCTTTTTTTCCACAAAATCACAGCCCTCTAACAATGGCGATTCAGAGGCTTTTACCACTATTCTTTCTAATAATCTCATCTCTGACCTTTTTAGCACAATCGCGCAGTGACACGAACCACGTGTACTCACCCTGCGCTGATGCAAAGGTGCAGAAATCAGATGGGTTTAGTTTTGGAATTGCATTTAGTTCAAGAACATCATTTTTCCTCAACAGTTCAGTTCAGTTGTCGCCTTGCGATAAAAGACTCTCTCTTTCGTCAGC
Source organism: Nicotiana undulata (assembly GCA_005239495.1). Taxonomy (NCBI): domain Eukaryota; kingdom Viridiplantae; phylum Streptophyta; class Magnoliopsida; order Solanales; family Solanaceae; genus Nicotiana; species Nicotiana undulata. The sequence continues at coordinate 117,899 of ML243406.1, forward strand.
AAATTCTCAGCTTGCTGTGTTCAGACCTAAAGTGGATGAGATCTCTCTCCTTACTATCAACACTACCAACTTTTTCCCTGTATGATCGATCTTACCCCACTTTGCTCTGTCTTTTTTTTCTCTCTCTCTCTCTTATTGGGTTCAATTGGCTGAAAGTTGAGATTTTTATTGTTTACTTATGGAAATATGGTTAAATGGGGTTAGATCTGAGATGGGTTTGTTCTGGTTTTTGTTTAGGTTGGGGCGGTGGGGGGGGGGGGGGAAAGGGGG